>JASDQU010271397.1:3909-15296 GCA_032191745.1 Picea mariana
CTTCGAATCATTCTCCGTTGCTCGAATGTTCCTCGCATTCTCCACTCTTCTCTTCATATCCTCTTACATGCCTCGCACGCACATCCCTCCTGTCAGAAGGAAACCCGGGTCAGTCTGGGTCTGTCGGACCCTGTGGTACTTCGGTCTAACCTTCCACAGTTAGACCATGCTTCTATTCATGGGGGTGGTTGAGGGTTCAACCACCGTTCCTTTTCATATTAACTGTTCTCTTATTGTTCTCACATTCTTTCCTCTAGTGATAACATGGCTAGTAATTTCAAGGCTTCACCCCCACATTTAGTTATTGGCAATTAAAAAATGATACATTTACAGTGTTCCCATGCCACAACATTGTAATCCTAATTAATTATTAATTACAAGTTGGGGGAAACAATGGTGTTACAAAACCTCTCCTTGCGAATACCAAGCAACAGTCTCCTGTCTAGAGTAGCTTCCCTTGAATACACAAGTACTGAACCATTTTGGAATGCGACTGCATACCTTCATCCTCAAATGATGTAACTAAGAGTAGGTTTAAATTTAAGTATGGAACATACAACATATGTTCTATTCCCAGAAATCCTCCCGAATCGAGTTGGAATATTGCATATCCATACCCCCGTTATTGTTTTTCTAGTGTTGTTTCGAGATCCCACAAAGAAATCTATGTCAGACTCTGAGAAATTCAAAAATATTGATCTCATATGAGTCATGTGGTGAGATGAGCCACTGTCCATAGACCATTCTTCGACATGTCTTCATATATCACTTTGCCAAGACCAACCATCAGGAAGTATTCTTTCCTAAACCTTTCATTGAGATTATTGACTTCATATGGATCTATTTCTTGCCTTCTTGCAAGTGTCTTTACATATTTTCTATTATGCTTCATACATAAGTGTGGGTAAAGTGTCGAACACTTCTTGATATGGTGTCCATTCTTACCACAATAAGAGCAAAGCATCTTGTTCCACGATCCCTTCTTATCATTCCTCCTTTTCCTCTAACTTGAGAAATAATCTGCATTCTTCTTGGAGGGATTTACTTGCACAAATTGTCTTCTTGGATACTTCTCCACATCATGGTTGCTAGTTCCATAGGAAGCACATGGATAACTAGACCATTCTCCAATGGGAAAAGTATTCATTCCTTCTTCTGTAGCATGCACATCGTTCCCTAAATATTCCTTACACATGTTACCTTTCTCTGGACTGGAAGGTAAGGCCAATTTCTTATGCAATACTTCTTCATATAAATTTCTCTTTACTTCAACTACCCTTGAGCACTCTCCATATCGATGGGACAAAGGATAATATGAAGAGTCTTCTTTCTCGGTTATGTTCTTGGAGGGATATAGTGTAAGAGAGACTATCTCATTCTTCGTTTGTCCAACTTTACTAATTGATGGCGCCATTATATGCAACTTTCTATCTAGTTCATAAAAAATACTCATGTGTAAATATTCATGACATAGCAGTCAATCTTGCAGCCTTTGTTTCTCTTCCTCAAGAGATTGCAATTGCATTCTTAACTCATAATTCTCTCTCTGGATTCGTCGATTAATATTCCTTTTGCAACCTCATTTTCATAAGAACCTTACTCATCTTGTTTCCTTGAAAATATCCTTCAATATATTCACCAACTGAACTCTTGGATCTCATCACAACAACAACTTGCAACACACACCAAAACTAGCTATGATACCACTTGATCTGAAAATCCTTAGACACCGCTTATTTCTTTACACATATACATGCAATATCTAACTTGATCCAGAATAATTTACTGATTCTATTGGGATGGTTTGCATAATTTGGATGTTATGTGTTTTACCAAAAAACTCATAAACATAAGATAAAATCGCTTGATGATGGTGAGATTACACACAAAAAAAAAAAAATTCAAATTACATACTTTTGTTTCATATTTAAGTTCCCTTTAAGGTCCATGTCTTAAATCTTAGGAACAAAACCATATTTTGTATTTCCATGTGAAGGTGCACTGGTATGCCTATCTTGGAATTGCAACAACAGTGTCATATTTTGCTTGGAGTCGCAGCCATGGTGAGAAATTGTAGCCATTATCAAAAGTTGCATCTATTGAAAGGAGACCATTGTAATTTCTTTGTATATCAATGTTAGTGCATGATCGTAACAAGTTCCTTAAGAAATATGCATCAACCCAGGCAGTGGGAGGAGTATCTACCCCTGGTAGAATTCACCAACAATAATGGTTATCAGGAATAATTGAAGATGAGCACATTTGAGGTTTTGTACAAGAGAAAGTATAGATTTCTAATTAGTTTGGACAGTCCAGTAGATATGATCACACTTGGACAAGAATTTTTGAAGGAAATGGAACAAACAATGATTAAGATAAAACAAAATTTGAAAGTAGCCCAAGACAGAGAAAAAAAGATATGGAGACAATAAGAGAACTCATAAAGAGTTCAAGAAGGGAGATCATGTATATCTCTAGGTGAATCCAAAGAGAAATTCCATGAGAATGGAGACATGTGCTAAGTTGGCAAATCCCCTGGAAAATAAAAAATAAAAAAATAGTGTTTTTTTGCATCAGTTGTTTGGTGATTTTTTGTGTCTGTTTTTGCGGTTTTTTGGCACATTATTTTCACCGATGTTTTCTAATTACGTTTAAGGAATTAGGATTGTTGACTAATTCAGTTCAATGGATTAGGGGTTTGGATGTCGTGATATCATATATACATATTGCATTGTAAATAATGATGAACATGGTGATAGAAGATTAGAGGTGCGGCTCTAAAGAGGTTGTTGGTTTTCCCAGTTTGGATTTCCAGGGTAAAAATATCTATGTAATGTGTGTTTGTGTCATTGTATCTTTTTTGTTTTTATTAAGAATCTATTTGGAGTGATTTATTATTCAAAATTAAAATCTACACTTTCAAAGGAGGCTATATAATAATTGTCTAGATAAAAAGAAAACAACTATAATAAGTAATATATACTATGAAAAAATGGAGAGAGACTTGAGCATCCTCATCCTCATTGTTGTTCTCTTCTTCATTCTCATCCTCTTCTTCTTTAAGAAGAGTCATTTATGTCACTGTTTATATTAATTGCCTCATTTATTTTAACTTCATCAAGAAATAAATACTTTAATGAGAAAAAATTGGGAAAATCGGATCTATTGTCATTGTCTGTATTAATTGTCTCATTTATTTTAGCTTCATCAAAAAAAATACTCTAAAGGAAAAGAATTGGAAAGATCAAATCTATTATCTTTTGAGATAGTTACTTTAGAGTTATTTTTGTATCATCTCCTTCCTCCTCTTTAAAAGAGTTTTATTTTATTTTCTTCCTCTTTAGAGAAATCTTTCTCGAATAAAATAGTTATGTAACTACTCCTAATGAAAAAAACTTATAAGTGCATCAAAATATCAGTTCATTCTAAAACAAAAACTTATAATGACCAACTGAAAACAAAATTAAATTAAAGTGGGACAAAAATTAAAGGCTCTCCCAAAATTGAAATAGATGTGCACAACCATTGCAATTAAACCATGTTCTTCGTATTCATTATAAATATATGTCGAAGCGAACATGTATTTTTTACTATCTTAGGTCAAATAAATTGTGTTAAATTCTATATCGTTCTCGAAGACCGTGATGGCTAGCTTAGCTTGTAAAATGTGATGGCTAGCTTAGCTTGTAAAATTATCCTACATTTAAATAATATCATCACACAAGCGGTTAAGATTCTTTCTTTTAACCTTCAACCATAACAAACAAATGAAATTCCATTTTATCATATCACTATGTAACTTGATGAAGTCGTACCAATAATTTAAAAAATAAAATAATTTTCAAAATACATTCTTTCTTTCTGGAATTTCATAAATAAAAAAATACTAATTTTAATTTTATATTAGTTATTAGGCATGGGCACTCAATTAAAAAAAAAAAAAAATCCCATATTAGTTTAGTTATTAGGCATGGCCATTCAATCGATTTCATTTTTCCATATATTTAATGTCACTATCAGCGTAATTTCAATGTAAGCTTCATTCTTGGAAAAATGTTTGGAAAAGTGGTTATTTAATGAAATTTAAAATCTTGAGATATTTAGCTTATGTTTAATCTACATTAATATGGTTGAGTGATAGATTTTGGGTTTACTAATCTTTGTTGAATCTACTTGGATTTAAAAAATTGGTTGGTTAACCGATACTTTTTCCCTATAATTGTTTTAATTTAAAATTTTTCAATTAAATTATTTTAAGTTAATTGATCCACCCACTTTGTCAACAAAAAATAATATTTCAAAAACCATTTGGTCAATTCTAGTAAGTGAAAAAAAACATATTTTGACCCCCACAAAACATTTTTTGATTAATCTTGTTAATTAAATATGATACATTGTAGAATTAAGTAAAATTTCATGTTAACCCTTGAGAAAATTGTTTACTTTAATTATAATATTAGTTTTGTAAATTATTAATAACATAAATTTATTTATTTACAAAACTACTTAATAAAAAATAATTGTTTTTAAGAGTGAGTTAATAAAGATTTGAGTTAAAAAGTCCATACATAATTATTTTTAGGAGTGAGTTAATAAAGGTTTCAGTTAAAAAGTCCATACAAATTTAATATTTTAGGTGATTGTATTTTTAATGAGGTAATGTCCCACCCTTATTTACTTATTGGTTTACAATTTTGATCATATGGATTTTCTTAAAATGAGTTATAATTGTTTTAGCCAAAGTTTTATGGTCAAAGTCCTATCAATCTAGTGTAACTATAATTTCAACCAGTTTTTTTATTAGAATTTAAGAAAACTTTAAATGGAAAAATGGTTGTTTTAACTTACTTAATAAGTGAAGAAACTCAACATTTTTCAAAAATTTATTTTAAGAAAACAAAGTTGTGTTTTAATTTATTTATTTTAATAAAAATGGATCCAAATTCTTAATAAAAAAATTTAATAATCAAAATTTCCATCAATTAAATAGATCTATAACTTATAACAAAATTTCTACCATATTAAAAAATAAAAATCAAAAATCAAAATTTATTTACTACTTAATTGCATCATATTTATCTTATTTATCTTAGAACCATTCTTAAATGTAAATTTATAAATATAAAATAAAATTACTCTCCAACTAAATTAAAATAAAATATACAAACTATTAAAACATAAGCTATAATTTTATAACCCTTAAACAATAAAAACATTTTCATCTTTTTATAATTATCTTTCTTTACACATTTTCATCTTTTTATAATTATCTTTCTTTACACAATCTATAAAAACAAGAAAATATAAAATAATCATGCCTTGTCACACTTACAGACTCTCATAAATATTTGTCACAAATTAAAGCCGATCCTTGGAATATTAAACACTTACAAACGCTAAAAAATATTTATCACAAATTAATTCGGTCCTGGGAATCCAAAACACGTGGTCAATCTTTACATTTTCCGTTATAACAAAAAAATTATAAAACGATAACTAATTTTCAAAAATATTTTATCATAAATTGATCCTAACATTTTCAAGTCCAAATCTTTTGGATAATAAATTTGTAAAATTAGGAAAAGATATTATTAACCGGGTGGCTTCGCTCGGAGCTCATGAAGTCTCTTGAGCTAGCTACCTCAATTAATAATATTGAACTTCGCTATTCCATTAAAATATAAAACTTAAAAATAATATTTAAGTAATTTGATAATCAATGTTATTTTAAAGTAGGAAAAGTCTACATATTTTAAATTATCGTTTTAGTTTTACTGAACATCACATCATTATAGACAGATAAAACTGAATCACTTAAAATAATTGACTACCTATTTAAAATTTAACCATTAATATATTAAGGTATTCAAGAAAAAACCCTGAAGGAAAAGTCGCGAGTTCAAAAAAGTTCACCCCTTAATCTAAGGAAAAGTGACTAACATTGGCCGCCACTAATGAGGAAAAGTATCGTTAAAAGGACTTCGCTCCCAATAAATCAAGATGTAACGCGTTATAAGAGAGAAAATGACATGCACCATTTTTCTTAGTGCACTCCCTAAAATATATTAAATTTACTAATAATAATAATAAGTTATAATAAGTTCCACTCCCTAGGTGTAAAATTCCAAATATCCTGGCACGTGGAGTTACGCCATTCGTCTCTACTGAACGTCTTAAGATATTTTACACGACAATAAAGCCAAACCTTTCGGTCAAAGATTTAGAAGGACCAAGTAGCGTAAAAGACCCGTTACATATTTGGATTGAAGTCAAGCGTCCGTGCCATTCGAAGTTTCTAGTTGTTGGGAAGAATCCAATATGTGTAAACAAAATAGCCCTCGGCGATCTTTCTTCATCGGAAAAATCGAATTGCAGTCTGTCACATAGTCTACCACGCGCTTTAAAAGTCCATTGATTCATGTTATAAGGCCGAAAATGTGGCCCTCAACTATGAAGTTCCGTACGGACAACAACAACGCTACACGGAGACCATATTTATGAACAACAATTAATATTAATATTTATAACAGAAGACGGAGACCATATTAATTTTTACGCACAAATATATTCTACAATTAATATTTATAACAGAAGACCGAGACCATATTTATAGCCACAATTAATATTAAATTGGTATTTCAATAATTAAGCGGATAGGCGTCTGTGTTCCTAGTTAAAATAGAGATGAAATTAAATTAAAACCTTAATCTTAAGTTGCAAATTCACTTTATTATAGTTTTTGAATTATTTTAAATAATTAAGACCAGAAAACTTCTTCAAAACAATTTATTATTTTTTCTTGAATTATTTTAAACTAGCACAGCCACTTAAGTTGTGGGCTGCTTCAGATTTATAAATATATTCCCAAAATAAAACACTTATGTGCAACAATATGACTTCAAGAGTTGGCCTCTTCATATTCATAAATATATCCCCAACATAAAATATATAAGTGTAACAATATGACACTTGTTAGAGCAGTAAATTGTTAATCATATTAAGTAAATGTAAAAAAGTAAACAAGTAAACCTAAGCATTTATAAATGCAAATATGTTATCAATATTAAATTTCATTCATTGATTTGAAAAGAGCCCATCTCTAATAAGTATATGCCTTTCGGCTTAATAATTGTGACCAGTCAACTTCTTCAAAACAATTTAGATTTCAACAGTTTCATCGTAAAAAGAAAATCACCGAAGAACAATCTATTTGTTCCACCTATGCATTGTTGTAATGGTATTATGTTTTAGAACAAATCTTGTGAGTGGGTGCTGTCAAAAGTGCAAGCGGACTCTGATATATATACAAAGCAGCGCACGCCCTGGTCAAGAATAAAGTGAAGAACAATTCGATTCGTTCCACCTATGCATTGCTGTAATGGTGTTCGATTTTAAAACAAACCTATGCATTGTTGTAACGGTGTTCGATTTTAGAACAATTTTTTTCGATGGTCACTATCAATGCATTGTTGTACCGGTGTTCGATTTTAGAACAATTTTTGGAATGACAAACCCTTGTATGAAATACAAGTACTAAACTCTGTCGAGAATGACAAACTCAGCCTAGAGGACCATCCCATATTGAGAGAATATAAATATGTATTCCCATAAGAGGTGTCAGGTCTATCTCCAAGAAGGGATATTGATTTTTCAATATAACTTGTACCAGGAGCAGTGCCAATGTCTAGAACACCCTATTCAATGAGTACACCAGACCTAGTTGAGCTCAAATTACAACTAAAGGAGATGTGGGACAAAGGCTACATTCGGCCTAGTGTGTCCCCATGGGGAGTACCTGCCTTGTTTGTGAAGAAGAAAGATGCCACACTTAGATTATGCATAGATTATAGACAACTCAATAAGATGACCATCAAGAATAAGTATATCTTGCCAAGAATCGATGACTTGTTTGACCAATTAAGGGGTGCTACCATATTCTCCAAGATTGACTTGAGTTTTGGATACCATCAGGTCCGAATTAAATATGAAGACATCCAAAAGACAACCTTTAGGACAAGATATGGCCACTATGAATTTGTGGTGGTGCCATTTGGGCTTACCAATACACCAACCACTTTCATGTTTTTAATGAATAACGTACTGAGAAGGTTATTGGATAGGTTTGTGTTGGTTTTCATTGATGATATCCTAATCTACTCCAAGAATAGGGAAGAGCATGAAGAACATCTCAAGCTAGTACTCCAAATGCTAAGAGAATGCCAGCTCTATGCTAAGCTTAGTAAGTGTGACTTTTTCCAGAAACAAGTCAATTACTTAGGCCATGTTGTTTCTAAGGAAGGAGTGGCAGTTGATTCTGACAAGATTAAAGCCATCATGGGTTGGCCTACCCTAAAGGATGTATCTGATGTCATATCCTTTATGGGCCTGGCAGGATACTATAGGATATTCATAAGAGGATTCTACAAGATTGGTTGCCCAATCACCTCCCTTCAGAAAAAAGGGGGTTAAATTCATTTGGACATCAAAATGTGAAGAAAGATTTCATGAGTTGAAATACCTTCTAACCAATGCGCATGTACTGAAGATTATAGATCCAAACAAAGACTTACTTTTGTGTACAGATGTCTGCAAGGAAGGGATCAGAGGAGTCCTTATGCAAGAAGGACATGTGATTTGCTGCAAATCCAAAAAATTGAATGAGCATGAAGTCAATTATGGGACCCATGATATGGAATTGGTTGTCATAGTGCACGCTTTAAAAATGTGGAGGCATTACCTCTTAAGTAGGATATTTTTACTTATGACAGGCCATAGTGGATTGAGGTATTTGTTTGACCAACCAAAACTCATTGTGAGACAAGCTAGGTGGATGGCTCTTCTTAGTGAGTTTGATTTCGAAATCAAACATATCAAAGGAAAGTAGAACAAGATGGATGATGCCATTAGTAGAAGTAAAAAATCAGTTCACTTGGCAGATGTAAGCGCCAATGAATCAGACATCAAAGAGAGATTCAAAAGTGCATAAGAAACAGATGCATTTTTCTAGACCGTGACATCATACCTAAAGCAAGAGCCCACAGGGCCTAACTATAAAGGTTATCATATGCTTAATGAAGGCCTGCTAACCTACAAGGGAAGATTGTATATTCCTAATTGTGACGACTTGAAGAGGTTCATAATGGATGAACTACACAAGAGAGTATATACTTACTGGTCATCCTGGTTATCAAAAAATGATCACGGCCACTAGGAAACTATTTTATTGGTCTAGATTGAAAAAGGACATAGTTGATTGCTTAGCTAAGTGTCTAGAGTGTTAGCAAGTCAAGGTAGAGCACTTACACCCAACAAGGTTGTTGCATCCCCTACCAATTCCCGAATGGAAATGGGAAACCATCTCCATGGATTTCATCATAGGATTACCAAGATCAACCAAACAGAACGATGCCATCATGGTAGTTGTGGAAAAACTGATCAAAGCTTCTCACTTCATACCTGTCAAGTCAACTTGCAAGGCAATAGATATTTCCATCATCTTCATGAAAGAGATATTCATACTGTATGGCATTCTGAAGGAAATTATATCCGACAGAGATACAAAGTTTACTTCAAACTTTTGGAAATCTCTGTTTATTGGTTTTGAAACCAAATTGCTCTTTAGTACATCATATCACCCTCAAACCGATGGGAAGACAGAGAGGGTAAAACAAGTATTAGAAGACATGTTGAGGATGCATATAATGCATCAACCCAAGAAGTGGGAGGAATACCTACCACTAGTAGAATTTGCTTACAACAATGGCTATCAAGAGTCATTAAAAATGAGCCCTTTTGAAGCCCTCTATGGAAGGAAATGCAACATTCCAATTAGCTGGAACAACCCAGTAGACAGAGTTACAATCGGGCTAGATATGCTAAAGGAAATGGAACATCAAGTGATTTAGATCAGGCAAAATCTGAAGATATCCTAGGATAGAAAAAAAAGCTATGCAGACCTAAAAAGGACTCCTAGAGAATTCAAAATAGGGGATCATGTGTATCTCCTAGTTAGACCCAGGAAAATATCTTTGAGGATAGGAGCTTGCGCCAAGCTGGAACCTTGGTATTGTGGACCGTTTGAAGTTTTGGATAGAGTGGGACCAATAGCCTATTGTCGAGCACTCCCTCCCACAGTGAAAGCACATAATGTTTACCATGTTTCTTTATTAAAGAAGTATGTGCATGATTCTAATCATATTATTGACTGGTCTGTAATTTAGGTGGAACACGAAGGAGAATTCCTACTAGAACCTCAATGCATAATAGACAGGAAGGAAACCCAACTTAGGAACAAAACCATTGCACAGGTCAAGGTGCAGTGGAAACACTTTGGCCCAGATGAGGCTACATGGGAAATGGAGGATGCCATGAGACATGCATGTCCCTTTTTGTTTATTTTTGTACATACAAAGCACATCACCAGATAGAAAATCAGGGCGATGTTCATTTAACAGGGAGGGGATTGTAATAGCCCTATTTTTCCTAAGTTTGTAAATATAACTATAACTGGCCAAGAGACTATGGCAGACTAAATGTGTGAATGTTTGATTTGATGAACCTTGTATAAAATGGTCAATGTATGAATTTTTTGTTATTAATAGAAATTAAATATGTGTTGCACGACTGTTGAAAGGGGGGGAGTTTACTAAGATAGAATATGGATGTTATGAGAGAGATTGTGAGAGGAAACCAAGAATGGTTGAGATGACCCTCACCAGACTAGTACCTACTGGGTGTAATTTCTCAACAGTCCTCTGACCCATAAATGAATTACTAGTTAGGCTGGTTGTTGGAAGGCCATCCTCAAGAGTTAATGAGGATATGGGGCAGGGTACCCATCTGTAAGGCTTCTAGGCATGACCACGAATTGGGATTAAGACCCTTACAACCTTCCCGAGGAAGGAAAGAAACGAGGTAATTCGGGGACATAAACATATCTACCAGACAACATAGTAGAGAAAACACTCTCCCGACAAGAGAAGGGAAGGATACTTCAACTCAGAAGTTGAAAGGAAAAGCTGAGAAATAAGCTCATTTTGGATGGAAGAATCCATGGATAGGCTTTGGCTGCAAGCTGATAAACGAGGCTGACGAGTGACTGGGGAAGTACTCGTGCATACCTCATTGCTTGAAGTAGAGATAACCAGAAACCTTGTGGGAGGAGGAGAGTAACCTTCGTCCCTAACTGTTGTGGAGCAAAGAGAAAGATTCTCTCATAACATCATGGTCTAGCTCAGGGGTGGCTAGTGGTAAATCCATCATGAGTGACTATGCCTATGGTTGGGAGGAAATGGGCACCCCTTTCAGCAGTTGCTTCACATTTTCTAGTTATGATAATCATTCTCATACTCTGTGTAATATATTGAATGTGATGATGAAATGTTTGT
>JASDQU010271402.1:1058-11790 GCA_032191745.1 Picea mariana
TTGATTTTTCTCCTACTGTCCATCTCTTTGTTTCTTTGTAGCTCTGTAGTCTTTCTTCATATTTTCTTTCTTCCCACAATTCCAACACTCTATCTTTCCTAGTCTCAATTTGGATCTACCTTTCCTATAATTCTTTTGGTTCCCTGAGCCCTTTCCTCTATCCTTTTGTCTTCCCATGTTCTCCATGTTTAACACATTACCTGATGTCTCACTTGTGCTTTTCTGTCGCATTTCCTCGCTAAGGATAACACCAACAACATCATTAAATTTTAGAGTGTTTGAACCAGATACATAGTTACTTACAACCATGACCAAGCCATTCCATCTTTCTAAGAATGAACACAGGATTAGAAGAGCCCCGACCTCATCATCAAATTCCACTTTTACAGAACTTAGATGATTAGTAACCGTATTAAATTCATTTAAATGATTTGCAACAAACCCACCTTTTGACATCTTCATATTAAATAATCTCTTCATTAAAAATACCTTATTGGACGTCGAGGGTTTTTCGTATAGTTTACCCAATGCGTCCATCATCTCCTTCGTTGTATTTTCCTTTGAAATATTGAAAGCCACTGACGCTGCCAGGCTCAGCCATATCATTCCTAGTGCCTTTCTGTCAAGAACCCCCCATTCTTCGTCCTTCATGGTCGTCAGCTTCTTTGCTATTCCACCAAATGGTAGGAATATATCCTTCTGATATAAATAATCTTCCATCTGCATCTTCCATAACTAGTAGTTTTGTCCATTAAATTTCTTGACCCTAAACTTTCCATCTTTCGCCATTCCTCCCATTCAAACTAGGAACCCTCTTTTCTTGCGAGTTACCTTTCGCTTTAATACTAGTTTTTAGAAAAACATGATTGCAGAACAATAAAATAAAACAAATGCGGAAATAAAACATAAAAGAAACACAATACAATAGAGACACAGATATACGTGGTTCACCCAGTGTGGGCTATGTCCACTAGAGAAATTGCCAGGTCCTTCCTTTTTATTATCCAACAAATGAAGGGATACAACCTACAACAAAGCAGTTGTAACTTCCTCTTCTTTCTCTCATAGACTCCTCTCTCATAATGCAATAATCACACACATAAAAAACCACAACACAATTCCCTCATAAAAGAGGGTTTCCTTCTAGGGAAACAATCTCTAAAAATAACTTCTACTGTCAGATATGCGACCTTATAATGAATGATCTAGATTGAATATGAAATTACAATATTTTACAAGGCAATTTTCTCAAAATTTTAGTTTGGGGGCATTGCCCCCGAATCCCCCGCCAGGGGGGGGGCTATAAAAATTGTCGCCACCCCCCCTCTTGACCCCTTTGACAACAATTGTGTGGGGGAAATCCCCCCCACACTCCCCCGTTAGGGAATGGGGTCCAAGCAAGGCTGAAACAAACCTTTGAAATAAAGAAGATAATCATGATCCACAACCAAAATATTTGTAGCAACAAGAATTGTAGCGACGAAGCTGCAACACTAAGAATTGCAACAAATGGTGGTGTGGCACAATGGTGGAGATGAGAATTGTAGCATCGATGGTGTTGGTGAAAGGTATGGGTGGAAAGTGAAAAAATGAAATAAAGTTGCAGGAAAATTTGCAGCAAATGAAATGAGAGAGTTGAGATTTGGGGAATGAAGTGGTGTTGGAAGTGGATTTGTAGCCAAGGAAACAAGAGAAGTGAGATTTGAGAAATGAAGGAGGGATGCAAGTGGAGTCGCAACCAAGGGAATGGGAGAAGGGAGATTTGTGAAATGAAGGAGGGATGCAACTAGAGTCACAACCAAGGGATTGAGAGAAGGGAGATTTGTGAAATGAAAGAGGGATGCAAGTGGAGTCAAAACAACAAGGATTGTCACAGAAAAGGAAGTTGCAACAACAAGAGTTGCAGTAACGAATATTGCAACAAAAGGATTTTCAACAAAGGGTGTTGCATCAATAGAAGTTGCAGAAAAGGGAGTTGTAGTAAACGGAGTTTCATAAATGATAATTGTGGGAAAGGAAGTTGCAACAACAAGAGTTGCAACAATGTTGTTCTCCCTGCATATACTGTAAAAATGTTTATTAGAAAAAAAAAAAGTCTTATGAAAATTTATTTAGAAGGATCCTGATATAACCATCATGAGACCATGAAGTTCCCTTATTGTTTGTTATTTTCTTTTTAATGCGCCAACTAGGATGGTTTTCACACTTTTTCTTTTGAAAGTAGGAGAAGAACGAAGATTATCTAGCCGAGACTTGTTTTTCCTGAACAAGTTCTAGATCACTATTGTGCCATCCATTTGCAATCTTCCTCAAAATGGATTCCTTTGATAGGGTTTGGTGATATAAGCAAAGTCTATGCTCATTTTCCATTAGAGGAATTATGTCTTCATATATGGTACATAGTCTGATGGCCCCACTTTCATATATTACATCAATCTCGTATGGACTGATCCATTTGGTGTAAAATTTTCCTCTAAAATCCTTGAACCTAGAATCAAATAATAATGCCCAATCTCTAGCCTTAAACTTCTTTTTCTTAATGAAATTATTGTGTCATTTGACCCTTTTGTGTTGTATCACTATGGATCAGTGTAGGGAATCTTGTCATAGCTCATCGAACTCGTTAATTTGAAGCAATATTTGTTTTTCAGCCTCTGATAGGTCCAACCCAAGTTGTACTTCTATCCTAAGTGTCTGGATTTTTGTCTCAATGGGAAATAGTACTAACTCATAGGGTGTCCATCATGTAGTGGTCCTCCATGTGGTTTTGTAGGCCCATAAAACTTCAGGGACTCTATTGACTCGGTCCTTGAGATGTAATCTGATGGTTTTAGTGACGATGGCCTCAAGTATCTTATTAGTCCCCTATACTTATCCATTTTCCTATTTGTGATATGGTGTTGTTACTCTGTGCTTGATCTTGTAGTTGTCCATCAGGTCTCTAAGAAGCCACGATGTGAACTAATTTCCTCTGTTGGTCATTATCTATCGTGGTATTTCGAACCTTACAAAGATCTCTTCATGGAGAAACTCCACTACTAATTATTTGGTTGCTTCTAGAAGTGCTTTTTCCTCCATCCATTTTGTGACATAGTCTATACAAATGAGGATGTAGGAGTTCTGATGCGAAGAGGGATTTATTGGTCCCACAAAATCAATGGCCCATTTTTTGAAAGGTTCTAACACCATCTATGGTTGTAGTGGAATTTCATCTGTTTGATGGGTCTACCCATGCGTTGGCAATTGTCACACCTCTTCACATACTCTTTGGCATCTCTGATAAGTGTGGGACAATAATATCCCTGATGGAGTACCTTGTACCCAATTATTTTATCTGAAAAATTCCCCCCACATGGTCGATCATGACAAGATTTTAACATCTCATGGATTTTTTCCTCTCATACACATCTTCTGATAATTAAATTAGGCCCAATGTAGAAGAGGCAACCATGAATCCATGAAAATATTTCACTTTTCCTGACTAGACTTTGTCATTATTTGGGAGTCGGATGATGAGGAAGTTTTCCTGTATCCAAAAAGTTAGCAATATCTGCAGACCAAGGTGAGTTAGTATACATTTCAAAGAGGTGTTCATTTGGGAAACAATCTTCTACTGGATGTTCATTCTCATTAGATGTTATTTTAGAAAGGAAGTCAACAACTACATTATCTTTTCCTAGTTTATATAGAATGGTAATATCAAATTCTTGCAATAAAAGAAGCCATCTAGTGACCCTTCCATGGGTGATTGGTTTGTTCATTAAATATTTGATGGAAACGTGATCAATATGTAAGATGACAGGGTATCTAACAATGTAGTGTCTAAACTTGTTTATTGCATGAATAACAACAAGAAACTGTTTACAGGGTACCATATAGTTCAATTATGCAAGAAAGATATTCTTAATGACATAGTAGATTGCATATGGGTATTTTCCTTCGAGTTTCCCAAGAACGACTCTGATAGCGGCGTCTGATGAATATGTGGAAATGTGGAATGGGAGATTCCAATCAGCCCCTCTTAGTACAGGAGCTTCAGATACTTCAATTTTCAATTCATCAAGTGAATGTTGGCATGTCCCTGTCCATGCAAACTAATTTTCTTTGTTAATAAAAGCGAATAATGGACGAGCAATTCATGAAAAAATTTCAATGAATCTACGATAATAACTAGCATATCCTATGAAACTTCATACCTACTTATGTGAAGTTGGAGTTGGGAAATTTAGTATTACCTCTATTTTTTCTAGATCGACTTGAATACCTTTTTCTGAGATGCGATGTCCGAGTACGATGCCATCATTTTCCATCATAAAATACTTTTCATTACTAAGGGAAACACTTGACTCTTTGCACCTTAATAATGTGTTTTCCAGATTGGCTAATGCCTCATCAAATTCATCCCCATATGTTGTGAAAACGTCCATATATATTTCCAAACAATCATGAGTTAAATCAGAGAATATACCTATAACATCTCCCTGAAAGGTGGCACGAGTGTTGCATAAACCAAAGGGTATAACAAGGTATGTGAATGTCCCGCAAGGATAGGTGAACGTTGTTTTCTCCTGGTCTTCGGGTGCAATTTGGATCTAGTTGTATCCACTGAATCTGTCGAGGAAAGAGAAATACTTCTTTCCGGATAACGTGTCTAGGACCTGGTTGATAAATGGTAATGGGAAGTGATCTTTATGTGTTGCTTATTTATTTCTCTCTAATCTACGCAAATTCTCCATTTATCATTTTTCTTTGGTACCATGACAAGAGGGGAGACCCATTGGCTACTAGAAATGGGATAGATGAAATTATTTGTAAGCAATTTTTGTAGCTCTTCTTTGACTATGTCTTTCATTGTCGGGTTCATACAAAATTGGGGTTGACGAATGGGTCTGACTCCTTCCTTAATATATATATATATATATATATATATATAGATGCACAATTTAAGATGGATTCCCTTCATGTCAGAGTAATCCCAGGCGAAGGCATAATTGTGCTTTTACAACACTTGAATTGGTCCCTCCTTTTGTTGTTCGATTAGTCCTCCGTCGATTTTAAAGGTTTTCCTTGGGCTGATTTATATAGTTTCTACAAGGGATCCTTGATATTTTTGTGGCATGGGTTTGTGTTCTGTGGGTGAAATGGTTGTTGAGGATAAAGAAATCTGAGTTTCTAGTTTCATAACATGCTCAAGGATATCTGTGTTTCTCAAGGAAGAGGAAGAAACTATAAAATCGTTGATTTTGTCGTCCTTTATTTTATCTCTTATAGCTAAGTATTGATCTATGGATAGGACTTGATGGGTTTCCCCTTGTTCATCACTCTCTTCTCCATCAACCCAAAGTGGTGTTTCTAAGTCTATGATGGGTTTAGTGGGAGTGTAGAGGGTTGATTGTTTGGTGGATGTCCCATGGTATATGGTCATGTTTCTTGACTAACAATCGATGTAGGCATCAACAATGGCCATCCAAGTCCATCCTACGATTAGAGGATACCCACCCAGAGAGGTTTTGGGTTGTAGGACCATAAATTTAACAGGATACTCTCACGAATCCATAGAGATCACTACATCTTCTATAATTCCCTATGGTTTAATGGTTGATCTATTAGCGAGTTGAAGGCCAACGGGGGTTCCCCTAAGGCCTGTAAGACGTAAGGCTTGCATGTTCTCATGTGTCATAACATTTATGGTAGCCCCAAGGTTGATTAATGTGTTACTAATAAGTGTATTTTTTATCTTCACATTAACGACCGGATTGTCAGGGTTAGAGTATTTAGCTGCGAGAACTCACACCATCATTAGGTCTAATAGTTTTCCCATGACGTGAACAGTTTGGGGATCCTTCTGTTCCTATCGGGATTCCTCAAACAAATTTCTTGTACCACTTTTGAATAAACAGGTACGTTCTTAATCGCTTGGAATAGTGGTATTTTGACACACATTTTTGAGTTCTCCTAATAAATAAAAATCATGTTATGTAAAAGGTTTTCCTTGGTTTAGCCTTTTAGGATAGGGTGGGTCTTGAAGTTAGAGGTGGGAATTCTAAGATGTTGAAGGTTACTGAGATTTTTTTTGTTCTAACTCTTCATTTGGGACCTCCTCATTCAAATCTTTGATGTGAATGCGAGGTTGGTGCTTGGTTAGAGTCTTCTCAAATCTAAGGTGAATATCATTACAATCTAAGGAAGAGATGGAGTAAGTAGGGTAGGTTGCAAGTCTAGTATATTTTGATGGTTAACCTGGCCTTCCATTATTTGGGTTAGGTATGGGTTGTGCATGTAGTTGTTGTTGAGGAGGGGTGGATGTGGATGCCTGGATTTGGGGAGGAGGAAGGAGTTGCATGGGTGGATGTATCATAGGTTTTTGAGGTCCTCCTATGCTGGGATTTCTCCATCCTTGTTGCCATAACTAGTTAGGAGGAGGAGGAGGAGGAGGAGCTACCCATTGTTTTGTTGGCATACCCCATGGTTGTGAATCATATGGCATTGAAGAGATAGACCAATATGAATTGAAATATTGAGATTGATCTTGGGTCATACCTTAAGGTGTGGGATGCCAAGGTTGCTTTTAAGAGACATAACATAATTGTTCTAGTTCTTCAACATTATGGTAAATAGCTTTTAATCCTGGTAAGGATGGATAATTATTAGTAGCATGATCCTTGCTTCATATTCCACAAACCTCGATCCGATCCAAAAGAAATTCCCTCCTTGGGTGCTTCGTTCTACATCTCAGACAAAATATAACCAACACTTTTTTATGTTTCTTCCCTCTTCTTCTTCATCTGCAATGTATCCAGTTGGGAGCTTAGGGAACTGAGTATGTTGGTCTTGAATTCTTCTAACATGTTCTCGATTTCTTATCTCGTGAATCCACTTTTAGCAATTTTCCTGTTCTTTCCAGTATATCTCTTGGCCCTTTGCCCATTTTTTATGTGCCTCTGGAATACTTATGGCAAAGTTCCAAGATAATATCATATTCTGACAAAGAAACAACTCCCCCGCCCATCAGATTGAGGATTTTTATACAATCATATCAGTTTCCTATTAGGAACAAGACACGTCGTGTCTTAGGATCCAGGTCTCCTTGCTTTGCACTTTACAGGTTATAGATGAACCGTTCAACATAAACTTCTAGAATCTCATATTCATGCTACATCATCTTGAAGACTCCATCTTTTCTTTCTTATTCTTTTCAGTTGTCTTGGTACTTGTCTAGAAACATATTTTTAATTTGATCCCATGAGAAAATGTTATCCTTTCCAAGACCCATAAACCATCGTAGTGCAATTCTCTTGAGTGTGGTGGAAAAAAAAATCAGTTTTGGGGCGTTTGTCATGTATTCATAGCTTCTGCAAAGCACATCAAACTTGAAGAGGAAGCCATTGTGATCTTCTTTATATAACCCATGAAAGTTTGGCAAGGATGAATGAGGGATGTTCTTCATCTTTGTCTCCTCATATCTTCCTTTAATTGGAAATCAGAAAGTCATGGGTTCCTCCTTGAAAATCTTGTGTGCCATTTCTTTTTGAGGGATGTCCTTTGTTTCTAAAGGTGCCTCAGGAAAAATGAATTCTTCGTAGTGATATTGCTCGTTGATATGTTCTATTGAAAGTTGAACCTATGTGTGAGGAGACCCTTGTACAGTCTCTGATTCCTAAGGAGATGCTTCTTGATTCTTCTTGGCAAGAGAACTTGTTGTAGGGGATAAGTAATTTGGCTGATTGAGCTCCTTTACCTCTTGTGGTTGACCTGCACTGTTATATTTTCGGTTTTTTTTGGAAGTGCTAATAAATATACCTTGTTGATATCTAGATTTGGGCATAGAAAAGATTAGAAAAAAATTCTACAAATTGTTGAAAATAAATCGTAACATTTAATCTACTGTAATGAAGGAAATCCACACATCTAAACAACAAATACTTTATTTTGATAGTTCCCCAACAACGATGCCAAAAATGATAGACTTTTCAATTACTTTCTAATTAATTAGCGAGCAACTAAAAAGTGTACATTTAATTATCAATATGAGGTTGTATCTTAATTACAAACTATCGTGCACTGTATATGCAAGTTACAATGTTGTTTTGTTAAGGGGTTGTATTACTGAAAAGAACACAAGTCATTAAAAGTGATGGAAGGCGACGAGGAACCAGGGGAAGCAACATGTATTTTCAATTTTTTTTAGGTGGGATAAGCTCTAGAGTAAGCCATGGCAACGGTATGGATCTTGTTTGGACTAGTATGGTTTTGGAGGGTCTCTACAGTCTCTCTTTCTACAATACCTCCTCCATTGTTTAGGTTTTATATTTTTAGTTAGCCTCTCAGAGGTTTTAGTAACTCACAACTTAAACAGCTTAAACTCACCTCCTGACATTAACTACTATTCTTGGTAACTGAACCCTATCTTTTGAGATCGAAGGTCTTTTCTGCTTCTATTGTCGGGTTTTGGTTAGTGCTTCACAGATGGACTTACACCTTTGTTTCTGCCAATTTCATTATTTTTTAACTTCCTTATTTGGACTTTGGTGAGATCGTAGCCCTTGATTTAAGCACTTTGGTTTAAGTGTCTTCCAAGTGGTAACTCGATGGCTCAAAAATGTTTGGAGAATATAAATGTTGAGGTTAATGTGTTATTAGATGAGTTGGTAGAAGGTTTATGGCAGGAGGAAGTAGTTAATACTTCCCATTTTTCTATGGGGGTGTCTTCGGGGAAACAATCCATAGGTTTATGTTCCAGTGGATTTCAGTCAGATACTCATAATGTTTTCCAAAGTTCTAAGCATAGTTTAGCTCCTTCCTTAGATACCTTTCTACCAGCTCTATCAGAGTCTTCCCTCGGTGTTCCATTCTAGAATCCGGTGCTCGGTCCACAAACAAACACTAGAGGGATTGGTAATATTGCTCCTCATTTTAAAAATCTTAGTCCAACTCCTGCACGGAAGAGCCGAAGACAGTGGGCTACTAATAAATCAATTAAAAGAATGGTATTAGGCTCGGACATTGGGCTGGAGGACACCTGCAGGATGGCTCTTTGCGGCTTAGTGGGGAGATTCACATATAGTAATTTATGCGAGGAGAAATGCTCGGTTTGGCTGGAGCGGGTTTGGTTGCCAGTTCTAGGATATATTCCAGAGGTTTCTTTCTTAACTAAAGGTTGGATAGGGTTTATTTGTAACTGTCCAGAAGATGTAGTGACTCTGTTATGAAAGAATTGGGTTAATGGAACAAGCAGTCTCATGCTTAAGAGATGTCGGGTAGCTTTTAACCCAGAGATGAAATATTTCTCCTTAAGGAATATGTGGGTTATACTCTCGGGATTGCCTCTGTATTTGTGGAATGAAGGGGCATTGGCAACCATTGGAGACTCAATTTTATCATGATAGATAAAGGTAATTTAGAGGCGTCAACTAGAAAATTTGGAAGGGTTCTGGTGGAAATGGACGTTCATATGGGACCGCCGGAGACTATAGAGATTGAGTGGCGTGGTAATCGTTATCTTCAGAGATTAGAATACCTAGGGATACCGTTCAAATGTAGTTACTACAGAAGAAATTCGCATCTGCGGTGAGATTGTAAAGGTTATGAAGATGGTGTTTTAACTCAGGAAGATACTGAGATTTTATACAGTACCCCCGACTCATTTGTGGAAACTAGCTTCTATGGGTTTGAAGAAGTAAATAGGGACCGGATTGATCCTAGCTGCTTGGAGAATTCTTCTTCTATAATCGGTAAGTTACAAGGACATTTCCTTGTATTTTACAATTCTCTTTTGGTGTGGGAGCGTGAAATTATAAATTCGTCTTTATGGCTTAAGAGTGTTACTACAAAGTTTGTTCCTCCACCTTTATCCGAGACAGGGGGTTCAGTTGATATTTGTCATTCTCCAAGGGCTCGAGATTCCTTAAATATATCGACGAGTATAAACCCTCTTTTGGAGATAGTGAATCACACTAACCATTTGGATTTATTAAGAGTCCAAAAAGCCTATTTTTTGTCCTTTGGAACCTTCCATTCCTGCTGAACCCATTAGTAGTCCGGAGACTAGTCAATTGATGATGGGTCACCCTGCCTCACCACTTGGGTATAGAGAACCAGAAGAGGAGGAGTCAACGCTCTTCATTGTACTAGACTCACCGATTCCTTTCATCTGTGGAAATGACACAAATGTACAATTACCAGTTTTTCTAGGGAAATCGATCATTGACCCAGTAGCAGGGATTGGGGAGGCCAGTTGCTCGCAGTCTACGGTGGTTGAGGCTAGAAAAGAATTTGTGTGGTCCAGGGGTTTGGGAATTCAACACTCACCTATTAAAACCATAAGTGCACGAAATAAATCCACACTTGAGACAAAACCTGACTCTGTGTCACATACTCCTACCAAAGGTGGGGCCCTTAGAGCATTGAAGGTCGTTGCAAGATCTAAGTAATGCTATTACTGTAACTAAATTTAAGGGGGACTGGAGGCTCCCTAAAATTATCCTTGTTTCGAATTGTTTTGGACAAAACTCATCCAAATATTGTTTTCTTTCAAGAGAATTTGGTACACTTTGGAAAATCTCGTAACTTCTTTCAAATTTTGTGACTGAAGTGGTTATGTTGTGCGGTGAACTCTATTGGTAATTCTGGAGGATTAATGGTTTCTTGGGATCCAATTTTTTTTGATCTGGTGTTGTTCCTAACGTGTGGTGGGATCTTATTGACATGTTACTGCTTAGAAACCAAAAGACAG
>JASDQU010271403.1:2628-15147 GCA_032191745.1 Picea mariana
TCAAAGATGCAGAATTTGCCTTTCTTGATGGTAAAGGGAAATAATCAAACTCATGGGCATCAACAAATGATGAGGTAGAGTACAAGGTGTCTAAAGCAAACCTTCCATAAAGATCAATTCGAAAGGCAACAAGAATAATAAGGGAGGAACAAGGTAATAGGGAAATTATATTGGGGTCTCAAAAAATCATTCTGAAAATGATAGGTAATCCACAGAGACCGCCTAAAGTGTTGGGAATTAGTGTACCTTTCAAAGGGGGTCCCTCTAAATCCATTAAATAATGTCAATTGTCTCCTGGAATTGCAAAGGGTTGGGCAGTGAACCCAAATTAGTTTCCCACAAAGATTTAATAAAATATGAAAATCCTCTAATAGTGCTACACTAGGAGACAAAAATGACATCTTTGGAAGTGTTAAATATAGGGAAGCAAGTATGGAAAAACAATAGTGGTATAGAAGAAGATTCAATAGGAGCATTAGGAAGCATAAGCACCCTATGGAATGACAAGGAGATAAGTTTGATTTTTTACTATAAAACCCCCAATTGGATTTTCTCCCAGTTTAAAACAATAAAAAGTGGGTTGGTCTTCTTTTTGTTAAATGTATATATTTCAGTAACCCACATGGAAAAAGAGGCATGTTGGTAGTCTATAATGAGTTTAGCAGGAATGAAAGTTATTCAAAGTTGTATCCTTTTTGGTGACTTTAATGTTACAATAACAAGTCGAGAAAAAAAAGGGAGGATGTGTGGTCAGAGACCCCTTTAGGGAGAAGATGGTAGAATTGATAGAAAATTGGGACCTCGTTGACATCAAACCATTAAGAGGGATTTTCACTTGGTCCAATAAAAGAATTGGAAAAGAGAATATTGCAACAAGGCTAGATTGTTTCCTAGTCAACAGAAGCCTTCTTCTCAGAAACCAATCAATGAAAGAAAAAATGATCTCCTGCCAACATCTCGGATCACAATACTACTATCTCTTCGAGATGCTCCAAATAATGGGCCTCTTCCTTTAAGGTATAACTCTTTGTGGTACCAGAATGAAAAAGTTTTAAAATTAGTGAAGCAAGTGTGGAAAACCTAGATTATTGGCTCTCCAAATTTTATTTGGGAGCAAAAGCTTAAACTGGTCAAATCCGCTATCAAAGATTGGGATGAGATTCATTACATATCACCAACAAAAGAAAAAGAGAATATCCACACAAATTTGGATATTCTACAGACTGGGATGTACAAAGAGGAGATCACAAAGCAACTCCCATAAGAAGAATCCAAGTTGCAGAATCAACTAAACAAGGCAATCAAAGATGAGGAAGAGTTTTGGAGGATAAAGTCTAGAAGCTTATGGTTAAAGGATGGAGACTGAAACACCATTTTTTTCCATAATAAATCCAATGCAAGAGTAATGAGGAACAATGTAAGAGAAATACAATTGGAGGATGGCACTAAATTAACAGAATATGAAGGATTAAAAGAGGCGGTGAGAAGTCACTTTTAGAATCTCTATACCCAGTAAGAGGAACCTAAACCAAAAAAAGTAGAATAAATTATTGAACATATTCCACATTTAATTTCAAATGAGAAAAATATGGATATTTTAATACTGATTAGAAGATGCAGTAAGGATGGTATTTTGGAGCTTGGATCCGAACAAATTTCTTGGGCCAGACAATTTCCCAATTTCCTTCTATCACAACTTCTAGGATATCATTAAAAAAGACTTGTGCAAAATGCTCCAATATTCCCAAAAAGCTCGGAAGAGTGGGGGAAACATTAAATCTTCCTTCTTGGCTCTCATCCAAAACGAAGTCAATCCATATTCCTTTGTTTAATTCAGGCCAATCTCTCTTTGCAATGTTTCTTATAAAATCATGGAAAAAATAATTGCTTGTTGGTTAAGAAAATACTAACCAAATCGGTTTCTTGCAACAAATGAAAATATTTTACAACATTTTTCTAGTGCAGGAGGCCATTCATTCCAGTCAATCAGTAGGGAACAAAGAAATGGTAATCGAATTAGATATGGCCAATGCATTTTATAGGGTTAGATATGATTTCCTCTTCCAGTTAATGAGGAAATTTTGGGTCAATGAAGAATTTATTAAATAGATAGCCTAGTGTATCAAGGCTCCCTAGATAGCACCTCTCCTAAATGGGAAAACAACCTCCTTATTTCATTGCATTCGTGGCCTTCAAAATGGATTCCCTCTTTTTCCCTTGATATTCATCCTTATGGCATAATCCTTGAGTAATAAGTTAGAGTCAGAAAGAGAGAATTGGAACCTTATTGTCCTTCAAATAGTAAGGGGTATAAAGAAAATCAATCATTCACAATTTACAGATGACACCCTTTTGTTGGGGGCGCCTCTTCTATCATTTCTTCAATATTCAATAAAATTATTTATTCCTTTTTGGAAGCCTCAAGGGGATATCTCAACAAGAGAAAATGTCAAATCTACAGTTGGAACTGCATAGCTAACATCCTTCATTTCTTCGTGGTGGAACGTTGGTCTTCCTTTCGGTACTTGGGAATACCTATATCCCTTAAATCAACAACAACTCAGGATTGGAATGACACAATGGAGAAATTTTCAAGAAAGTTAGTACAATGGGGAGTGCATTGGCTCAACCTAGTAGGAAAAGTGATATAAATAAAAGCTATCCTTGCATCCCTCCCCTTGCATTAGTTCTTGGTTTCCCTACCAACTCAAAGGGTTCTAAACTTGATGGCAATGCAAATCATTAAATTCCCCTGGTAGGGGGGGGGGGAATCAAATGAAAAAAAATCCATCTGATCAATTGGAATACAATAAGAAATACAAAAGAGAGGGGGGTTTATGGATTCCGGATCCAACTGTGATGAACCTAACAATGGGATCCAAGTTGGTGTGGAGGTTGATCTCGGGGAAATCTAAGTGGTGGAAAAGATCTCTTTGGGAAAATCACATGAGGGGAAAAAGGTCTATATGTCTAGAGAGACCCTTCAAATAGTTAAGAGGCTCCCCAATTCAAAAGTTGCTGAAAAAAATTTCCATGGTTATTTTGGACAAAATATCATGGATACCGGGAAATGGGAAGAAAGTTAGAATATGGGATGGCAACATTTATGGGAAGGCCTTGATTTCTCTCAGGGAAGACATGCAACCATTAAATATTTGGTCTGAGAACCACAACAAGAAAAAACTATATAATATCTCCACGTGGGATGCATGTTGATACTCACAACAATACTGAGGGGCGGGTGAACAATATTGCACTATCCTTCTGCATTTTTCTTTCCTTTCAACTAGTTAAGTTATTTAGAAATGTGCACTTAATGAAAGATATGAGCACAAATAAAACTAGGTATCTAATTTATTTAGAAGTGCATACTTAATGATAGATACAAGCATAAATCAAAACAACACAGTGAACACAGTACACAAATATTTTTACGTGGAAACCCAATGCGGAGAAAAACCACATAACAACTTCTTTATGTTCTTCTACAAGCACCAAGTTACAAGTTATAAATTTCCATCTCAACATGCACCCACCTATCATAGACAACAAGGACACCAATCCTCTCAGGCACCAACCTGTCAAGAATAACAAGGAAACCAGTCCTCTCAGGCACCATCGTATTACAAAATTGAGGACACCAATCCTCAGTGAGCTTCGAGTCACCCTAGCACCACCCTACCACTCTAAACTCAGAAAAATATGTTACATCACTAAATATTTCAACACATCCTAAAAAATTTACATTTCTATTCTTATGAATTATTACAATATCATCTTCCACCTCAACTTCACACCCTTTCCACGATCATAGTGCATCCATACTTATACTAATTTACCTAAGTTCACCTTCTAGTATGTGAACGCATAACAGTTACAATGTGGATAAACTTTGATCACATCAAAATCCTATTAGTTACAATTTTGTCTAAATAAAGTATAACAGTTATATTGTGGACAAACTTTGACCATATCAAAATCCTGTCAGTTGAAATTTTGTCAAAACAAAGTATGTGGACTCATGACTATTACATTGTGGAAAAACTTTGACTAAATCAAATGGATCAAGTCTCCCTACGACTGTGCTCCATATTATCTGAACATCTCTCGAAGAATGACACAATAATTTCATTCTGGTCTACAAAGCATCTACTGCGTAGATAGAACCAAAGAGAAAGACTCAAGTCACAAGTCTTCATCCTGTCGCACTTGTCTTGCAGTGTGCTTACTGAATTGCCCCATCAGACTGTAAGTTCCCCCTATGACTCGTTTTGTCACATTATACTTTGGAATTCATCTCATCACACTCCACTACACAATCTGTCGCATTGGCTCAAGGCACCCTACATATTTTCATATGCGAAATCTTCCACACACTCCATCGTAGTTCACTTTGCTTGCTCAAAACATCGTTGCACTACGGAATAAACATCCATTGAGTCATTCCACGATCACAGACAAGGGAATTTGTCGCATTTCGCTTTACTTCTAAACTGCATCATAGGTTATCCTCCTATTCTGCATGCACTCATGGCAGACTCAATCACTTCTGTAATTTCTTTTGCATCGTTGATCCCTTCATCCTTCAATCCTTTTGTGCACTTTTGTTTTCAACTTTTCACAATTTGTAAAGTACAAAGAATCCTTCTGTGCACTTCCTCTGCTTATGCACCAACTTTGCATCATATTGTCTATGTGAACTTCAAGCCTTCCACGCACTTCCTCTGCCTTTGCACCATGTTGACATCAATGGCAACGTATGCTCAACAAACTCCCCCTTTGTCATTGATGGGAAATCTTATTGTGAGTTGCTCCCCATGTCAGTGTGTTCCTATGGCCTTCAATTCCCCTTGTTGTGTGATCCTCTTTGTGTTCCTCTGGCCTTCACTCCCCCTTGTTGTATGATCCTCTTTGTGTTCCTCTATCCTTCCCTCCACCTTGTTGTATGATCCTCTTTATCGCAACAGTTTGTTTCTCCCCATTTGACATCAATGGAAAAGGGAATTGTTCTTCTGACTATGTGTATCTTTAACAAAATGTTGTATTATCCGCTCCTCAATTTCTTACGTTTCTCCCCTTGAATTTGGGCAGGTATTTCAACATCCTCTAACCTGTCATGAATATTTATGCACCTGAATGAGGAGTGGGAAGGACTCACAACTTCTCTCTGAGTTACTCAAAGGAGTCCCTAGGTAATGGCTTGGTAAAGATATTTGGAATCTTATCTTTGGAAGGAACATATTCTAATTTAAACACATGATCCCGAAACTATTCTCTGAGAAAGTGATACTTGATGGGGATATGCTTAGTTTTAGAGTGTTAAACAAGATTTTTGGAGAGATTAATAGCACTAGTATTGTCACACATGATAGAAACAAGTTGATCACAGGGAACTTGAATATCCTTGAGATTGGTCTTTATCTACAACAATTGTGTACAACAGGATGATGCAGTTATATACTCTGCTTCAGTTCTAGAGAGAGATATGGAAGTTTTTTTCTTGTTGAGCCAGGAACAATTGCCAAGGAAGAATGCACCTCCACTAGTTATTTTTCTATAATCAATATTTCATGCCCAATCTACATTTGTATAAGCTCTTAGAACGAGGTCTGTGTTTTTTGGATACCACAATCCATAATCAATAGTGCCTTGAAAATACTTGAATATTCTTTTGACTACAAGCACTTGAGTTTCCTTAGGATTGGCTTGAAATATACCTACCAGACCCACTTCTTGTATGATGTTAGGCCTTGAAGCTGTGAAATAGAGTAAACTTCCTATCATATACTTGTACATGGTCTAATCTACTTCTAGAGCATCATCATCCTTGTTGAGTTTACAACTGGTAGCCATTGGAGTGATTACTGGTGTGTAATTTTCCATGCCCAATTTTTTCAATATTTCCTTGAGACATTTACCTTGAGAAACGAAAATTCCCTTTTCTGATTCATGAATTCATAACCCAAGAAATAAGGAGAGTTCTCCTAACATGGACATCTCGAACTCTTGTTTCATTGAAGATGTGAACTTCTTACTCGTTAACTTGATATTACTGCCAAAAATAATATCATCAACATACACCACAATAATTAACAGATCATTACCTTCGGCCTTGATGTATAAGTTGTTATCAGTAGTTCCATTTTTGAATCCTTGATGGTGTAAATACTTGTCCAGACTATAATACCAAGCTCTTGGAGTCTGTTTTATCCCATATAAGGATTGTTTTAGTCGGAAAACATAATTCTTTTTGTCAGTAAGCATAAAACCTTCAGTTTGCTCGATATAAACTTCTTCCTCAAGGTCACCATTTAAAAATGTTGATTCGACATCCATCCGGTAAACTTAGAATTTTTTTTAGCATGCAAGAGCCAAAAAAATATTGATAGCTTCAATTCTTGAAACAAGAGCAAACGTTTCTTCAAATTCCACTTCTTCAACTTGAGCATATCTTTTTCATACTAATATGGCCTCGTTCCTGACTATTTGTCCATCTTCATTTAACTTGTTTCTGTATACCCATTTAGTCCCAATTACATTCTTGTCATTTGGTCTTGGAACAAGATCCCAAGTCTTATTTTTCTCTATTTGGTCTAGTTCTTCATTCATGGATTTGACTCGATGATAATCCTAGCTTGCTTGCATAAAGTTTTGGGGTTCAATCATGAACAACAGTGCGAAATTTGTAGAGGTAGATGTATCTATAAGTTTTCTTTTGGTTTGTACACATGTTTCCTTATTTCCAAGAATTTGAATTTTTGGATGATGTTTTTTAACATACCTTGATGGGGTCTTTAGCTATGATTTTTTCATTCTCTCTTCTTCTTCTGAACCCTCTTGTTCTTGTTTCTCGCCCATTCCATTGTCTTGTAACTCATTGTTGATTGTCTCATCATTATGGTGTTGATATCTCACTGAATGAAGTGGTCCCTCATCTACCTTTACATCTATGCTCTCAATTATCTTATGGAGCCTTTTGTTATAACACTTGTATCCTTTATTTCTGGAGGAGTATCCTAGCAGAATTCCTTCATCAACTCTAGAATCAAACTTACCTAAGTTTTCTTCATTTCTTTTAATGTAGCATTTGCTTCCAAATTTTTTGAAGTGCTTTATTGATGTTGATCTGCCATGCCATAGCTTATAAGGTGTTTTATCACTGTTTACTCTTATGTGCGCCTTATTGAGAATGTTGACARCAGTTTGAACAACCTCTCCCCAAAAGGTTCTAGGTACTTCTGATTCATCAACAATTGTTCCATTCATCCTTTCCACTACTCCATTCTGTTGAGGGGTTCTGGCAATAGAAAATTGTCTCTTGATCCCATGYTTTTCAAAAAATATGTTGAATTCATCAGATKTGAATTATACTCCTTTGTCTGTCCTTAGGCATTTGATTTTAACTCCATTTCATTTCTACCCATGCTTTGAATATTTTGATTTTTTCAAAAGCTTCGAATTTATGCCTCAACAATCCAACCCAAGCCATTCTAGTATAGTCATCAATTAACATAATGAAATATCTTTCACCTCAAGRATATTGTGTACTTGTAGGGATACATAGATCTGTATGAATCAACTCAAGAGGTCGAGTGGTGGAGTGTTCTTTTGCATTGAATTGAACTCTTGACTATTTTCCAAACTATCATGACTTGCAGACAATATTCTCAGGTTTGAAGATCTTAGGCATATCTCTCACAACATATTTTCTTCCTACCTTAACAAGTTGATTAAAAATAAGATGACCTAGTCTTTTGTGCCAAAGCCAACTCTCATCAGTTTTACCAATGCAACATTTTTCTTTTCCTTCTTCTAGAACATACACATTTCCTTAACAATAGTCTGTCTGCCTTAACAATAGTCTTCCTTGTATTTGCATCCATTACCCTACAACCTCTTGAATGAAAAATAACATTGTTTCATTGGTCACGCATTTTACTTACACTTAATAAGTTATGTTTTAGATCATCAACATACAACACATTTTGTGCTTTGGTCTTTCCCTTTTTATATTCATCTAATACAACATTTCCTTTTCCTCTAATTCTGACTGGAGCATTGTTTCCAAAAGTGACATTACCACCTTTTTCTTCAGTTAAGAATTCAAACTTGACTTTGTCTCATGTCATGTTCTTGGAGCAGCCACTGTCAATGTACCATTGATTTTCTTGATTTTTGGCATATAGAGCTAGTCCACAATTTTCTTCACTTTTATTTTTCTTCCTCCAAATCTTGGTAAAATATTCTTGTCTATCTTGCCTAAATATAGGAAAAAAATTTCTTTTGCATTCACTTGCCTTATGTCCAAAATTATTGCATATGTGGCATTCATGGTCATTTAGTAAAGGAGATAATGAATTATTGAAAGAATTTTGAACCATAGCCTTTTGAGGTTTGTTGAATCTCTTTCCTATACTTCTGTTATATCTAAAAAATATGCAACTTATAGACTTATGCCCAAAGTTGCCAAATGAGAAACAATATCCATAGAAAAAATTTGGATGCCTTGGAATGAAAAACTTACTTGTAGGAATCAGTCTTTGTCTGCCAACTTGATAAGATTCAGACACATGTTGCTTCCTTGCTTCATAGTTGGGATAATTCAATTATGATTGCTTCTTGTTTTCATCTTTTGCTTGGTTAGGCTAACTTTTGTTTCCCTTGAGAGCATTTTCATAGCTTGTAGGCTTCTCAATGGATGTCATGTTGGTGCTCGACTCACCTTTGACAATTTTTAGACTTTCCTTGTATCCCACTCCTGTCTTGTCATCTGGTGATATTTGATTGCTTAGAATGTTATCTAGAGTTTCAGATCCTTTTATGAATTTTATTTGAGTCTTGTATTTCTCTAGATCTTTTCTTAAGGAAACTATTTCAAATTCTAGTTTATCACGGATATTCTCCTTTTGTTTTATCTGATTTATCAATACTTCTTCTTTTCTTTTGGCTTATTCTAGCTGAATTTTTAAGATGACTATTTCTTCACTGACCTTATTGTCTTTGTCTTTGTAGAATTGCAACTATTCTTTTCTTAGTCTGTTCTTTTTCTTGAGTTGGGATATTTCCTCCAAAGCACTAATTAGTTCTCCTTCCATGTCTACTACAACTTCACACTCTTTAGTGTTGGTTTGATCATATTTGTGTTGTTCCAAATCCATGAGAAGTTTTTCATCCTGAATTAGATCTGGCTCTTCTTCTTCTTCGTCGGAGCTGTTGCTATCCTCCTTTGAATAAAAAATATTCCTTTTAAAAGACTTTTTAAAATTGTTAGGTTTATCCTTACCTTTTCTTTCCTTTTCATTGGTGTTATTTCCTTTAAAAGGACATTTAGAAGAAAAATGACCAACTTTACCACAATGAAAGTATTTAAATGGTAACATACATTTATATTTTCCAGATCCTCTCTTAGATTCCTCACAAAGTTAGATTCTTCTTCATCTGCGAAGTGTTCTGATGAATCATGATCTTGAGATGTTGATGATTTGACTGATGCTTTGAAGACTACATCATTTAGATCTGGTTGTTCTTTCCTAGTTCTCATATCAAAGCAGTCAGAATTCCATGGAGCCTATCCATATTCAGTTTGTTTAGTTCATGCATTTCTTCTATAGCTGAGACCTTTGAATCAAGTCTTGAGGTAAGAGACCTCAGTACCTTCTGAACTACCATAACTTCTTTAATTTCCTCTCCTAGCCCTTTCATGGTGTTTATAGCCTCATCCACTATGAGAAAGAAACCTGCAATATTTTCATCTTCACTCATTCTTAGGATTTCAAACTGCATTATGTGAGATTGAAGTTTGGCCAACTTTACTTTCTCGTCTCCTTCATAATTTTTTACAAGTTTGTCCCATATTTCCTTTGGTGATTCCAACTACATCATTTTAACAAATTATGTTTCTGCAAGTCCTCCTTGGATAACATTCATAGCTTTTGCATTACTATATTAATATTTCTTACCAAATTCATCTGTTGGAAGAGTATTTGGGATTTTATAACCATCTACCACACTCTAACAGACTTCCATACCAAGAGACATCAAGTAGGTCTTCATTCTGATTTTCCAAAATGCAAAATTTGTTCCATTGAATAGAGGTGGTTTGGTTGAAAAAGAATCTTAATTGGTCATACTTTATGTGTGATATTCCTTCCAGCTGTTAGAATGTAACTGAAGGAACTTGTTCTCTGATACCAATTGTTGATACTCACAACAATACTGCGAGGGAGGGGGGGGGGTGGACAATATTGCATTAACCTTTTGTATTTTTCTTTCCTTTCAACCAATTAAGTTATTTAGAAATGTGCACTTAATGACAAATGCAAGAAGAAATCAAAATATCCATCTAAGTTATTTAAAAGTGCACACTTAATGACATATACAAGAAAAAATAAAAACAACATAGTGAACACAATACGCAAAGATTTTTACGTGGAAAATCAATGCGGGAAAAAACCACATAACATCTTCTTTATGTTCTTTTGCAAGCACCAACTTACAAGTTATAAATTTTCAGCTCAACATGTACCCACCTATCATAGATAACAAGGACACCAATCCTCTTAGGCACTAACGTATCACAAATAATGAGGACACCAATCCTCTCAGGCACCAACCTGTTACAAAAATATTTATTTTCTTTTGCAAGCACCAACTTACAAGTTATAAATTTTCAGCTCAACATGCACCCACCTATCATAGATAACGAGGAAACCAATCCTCTTAGGCACCAACCTATCACAGATAATGAGGACACCAATCCTCTCAGGCACCAACCTGTTACAAAAATGAGGACACCAATCCTCAATGAGCTTCGACTCACCCTAGCACCACCCTTCCACCTGAAACTCAGAAAAATATGTTACATCACTAAATCTTTCAACACATCCTAACAAATTGAGATTTATGTTCTTATGAATTGTTACAGTATCATCTTCCACTTCAACTTCACGACCTTTCCATGATCATAGCACATGCATACTTATATAATTTACCTGAGTTCACCTTCCTGTATATGAACGCGTAACAATTACAATGTGGACAAACTTTGACCACATCAAAATCCCGTAAGTTATGATTTTCTCTAAATAATGTATGATGATTATATTGTGGAAAAAAGTTGACCATATCAAAATCCCCTCAGTTACAATTTTGTCTAAATAAAGTATGTGGACTCATGATTGTTACATTATGGAAAAACTTTGACTAAATAAAATGGACCAAGTCTTCCTACGACTGTGCTCCATATTATCTGAGCATCTCCTGAAGAATGATGCAATAATTTCATCCTAGTCTACAAAGCATCCATTGCACAAATAGAACCAAAGAGAAAGACTCAAGTCACACGTCTTCATCCTATTGCACTTGTCCCACAACGTTCTTACTGAATCACCCCATCAAACTGTAAGTGCCCCTAATGACTCATTTTGTCACATTCTACTTCATAATTCATCTCATCACACTCCACTACACAATTCGTCGCACTGGCTCAAGGCACCCTACAGATTTTCATCTGCGCAATCTTCCACACACTTCGTCGATTTCACTCTACTTAATCAAAACATCATTGCACTGCGGAATAAACATTCRTTGAGTCATTCTGTGATCRCGRACAAGGGAATTTTTCGCATTCCACATTACTTCTGAACTGCGTCATAAGTTATCCTCCTATTTTTCACACACTCTTGGCAGACTCAATCACTTTCGTGATTTMTTTTGTGTCGTTGATCCCTTCATCCTTCAATGCTTTTGTGCACTTCTGTTTTCAACTTTTCACRATTTGTACAGTAGAAAGAATCATTCCGCGCACTTCCTCTACAAGCCTTATATTCACTTCCTTTTCTTTTGCGCCAAATTTGYGCTATAATGTCTATTCACACTTCAACACTTCCATGCTCTTCCTCTTCCTATGCGCCATGTTGACATCAATGAAAACATATGCTCAACAATGCACAAACATGGAATTGGATCATATGGTATCTCGAAGAGATCCTTCCCCATGTTGAGCCTCTAGCCTTTGATTTTCTCTATGAAATTTCTGGATGTGATCCTAGAAACAAGTTGGACACTGACCATAGGGGCTAGGGGTCCTCATGTTATTCGGTGAAAGATGGATATAAACATCTTTTAGAATTCGACCCCCTTCAACCTTGTAATTCAATGTGGAAGAATATTTGGTCGAGCTCAAGATTGCTACAGGAAAATCCTTACAACATAAAATCTTAAAAAGAGGGGAATCAGAGGGCCATCCCAATGTTCTTTATGTCAGGTTGAGGAGGAATCAATGAACCACCTTTTCATAGACTGCAAATGAGCCAAGGAATTTTGGGAATTTTTTCTCTAAGATTCGAGCAACATAATGGAGCATCCCCATAATTGTCTTGATTTCTTCATTGGATGGAGAAACATGTATCATGGGATGCTGAAAAACATTTCCAACTTCACTAAAATTTGGGATTAACTACCAAAGTTCATTTTTTGGAAATTTTGGATAGCTAGGAACAAAAAATATTTCAATGAAGA
>JASDQU010271404.1:0-15348 GCA_032191745.1 Picea mariana
GAGCGTTCTAGCACATACAACACATAATCCACCATAGCCATACCAAATTAAATGTGAGTCGGATACACCACCCTTACACTATGTTTTAAAATTTAATTTGTGCACCAACTCTTTGCACCAACATATTATATGTCCACACTTGCTAGGGAAGCCATGCCCCAAACTTATGACTTTTAAATTTAAATAATGGTGCATAACCCTTTTAACACTAAATAGTAGCGACACAATGCCATAACCATATAGAACTTCAAGTCTAGAGTTAAAATTTCATTCAAACTTTGTGTAGCAGAATAAAACTGAGACAAACAAAGTTCGCTCACACAAGAATTATCCAAAATACTTGGAATATAACATAATAATCCATGTAGGAACAATGTATAAAATATGAATAGATAAGATAAGATATAAGATGATATACAATTGAGAATGAGGACTCATTTATATACCCACGCAGAGATGCCCTTAACCAATAGTCATGTCCTTAGAGACATGCCCTTTCATTATTAATAATTTATTATTTATTAATTAGTTATTATGTTATGCATATCTATTTATATGTATATTTATGTTCATAACATTGCCTTCCCCTTAAAAATGTTTTGTCCTCAAAGCATACTTTATGGAAGACTTATCTCTCACTCTAGCTTGTAATTATTGTTTTCATGCTTCTTCATTATTGAGTTAGTAATCGTTGAGGACCTGAGACGATAGGATCTTCTAAGCGCTAAGCAAAACTGTTGAATTGTAAAAGAGTCTGCCCATCCTAATTCGATCTTCTGCGGATTGGGGTTTTTATAGGGTTCTTGGAAAGAACTTGATACATTTCTACTCCCATGATCGTTTCTATTTTGACCCTCACTTGTAGTGGAAGTAATATTCTTTGACATAGCGGTTATTTGTTTCTGTTGATACATTGATTGGATGAAGTATCGACTTTTGTAATTAGGATATCGATAAGGCATCCTCGCAACTTGACCTTTACTTCGTATACTTGTAGCTTTTTCTTGATTAACTTTTGAAATTGAGTTTTCTTCATATCTCTGGCTTGTTTGTACCTCGACATTTGAAAACTTCTTTACATCAACTGGATTTGCCTCCTTTTGAGTTGTAAGGTTGATTGGGTCTGTCATCATTTCCTTATTGACTAATGATGTTTTGCGATCTATATTTTCTTGTAAAGTCTTCTTATCATGCTTCAACTTTTTAATTTGTGTTAATAAATTTTGATTATGAACCCTTAGGCGTGAAATTTCTTCTTCATCTTCTGATTTATTGACTTTATTTATAATATTTCGATTCTTTGTCTTTTCATCTTTTATCTTTTTAATTTGTTCAAGCAATTTTTTATTAAGGTTCTTCAAACGAGAAGCTTCTTCATCCTTTCCTGATAATTTCTTCCTGAGATCTTGATTCTCTTGCTCCAACTCCTGGACACGTTGTTTTGTATCCCTTGACTTCTTAATTTGAGTAAGTAGTTTTTCACTATGATTTTTTAAGCGAGATATTTCTTGGTTTTTATCAGCAATAACTTCATCATATTCTTTTTGCATCTTTGATATCGAGTTATGATTATCTGGAAGGATCACCTTCAAGATATCTTTAAAGTTTTTTGATGAAGGTGTTATCGATTTTGACCTCATAGTAATGTCTTGAAGAGTCATCATCTTCTTTTTATAGGGAAAAGCCACAAACTTTTTTTCCGTGTTTAAAATGAAGGTTTCTAGTTTTGTTAACGAGTGGAACCCGAGAATGATGTCAATCTCTTCTTGAAACATAGTTGTAACATTGAATTGAGATATATATTCATAATCATCAATTGTTACTTGCAAGTCTTTAATTTCATATTGTCTCTTGCAAAAAATATTTGTCTTTTCACTTATGTTATGCTCCAAAATAAATAATTGATTCGCCAAATTAATATTAATAGAATTCTTATCCTGGGTCATGCTGATAATGATGTTAACCTATTTTCCTTGAATACTTCCCTTTAATGTAAATAACCCGAAACATGAAGTGCGGCAACCTTCATAAGAAAATCTTCCTTTCCTCATTTTAGACTTGTCCATTTTTCTTTCTTCAATATTTTACGATAATTATTTCTTGTTATGAAGCTTATATACTCTTCCTTTTTTTTTCTTCCCGCAAGCTAAGAATATCCTTATAACTCCTCATATATATATGATTGACCGATTTTAATTTTTTTTATAAACCCCTTTTTAAAAATTTCTTGTTTGATATATTGCTTTTATATTTTCATTTTTTTTTATATGACTTAAGTTACTTTATTTAAAAAAAATATGTATAAAAATATAAAAATTAATAAGTTAGGAATTATATATATATATATATATATACATATATATATTAATTTTTGTTATTATTATTATTATTATTATTATTATTATTATTATTTGTATTAATATCTTATTTGCAATACGCTAATTTTTCACGGTACTTCCAATTTCTAGCAGCGGAGTAATTCTAAACTTTAAATGGCCAAGGGCCTGATTGTGGTCAATAACCAAATCATAGAAACTCTGATTTTTTTTTTGTGAGTGTGGATGGAAGCCGGTTCAGACAAGGTATGATAATGAGAGTAGCCAAAGGTCGGATCAGAACTTACCTCTGATACCAAATGAGACGAACAAAGTTCCCTCACATAAGAATTATCCAAAATACTTGGAATATAACATAATAATCCATGTAGGAACAATGTATAAAATATGAATAGATAAGATAAGATATAAGATGATATACAATGATAATAAGGGCTCGTTTATATACCCACGCAAGGATGCCTTTAACCAATAGTCATGTTCTTAGAGACATGCCCTTTCATTATTAATAATTTATTATTTATTAATTAGTTATTATGTTATGAATATCTATTTATATGTATATTTATGTTCATAACAAAAACCATGATGATCATCAAAGAAATACCATTTCTTTTTTAATCAAAATGCAAATAAGCATGTTGTTTGCCATTTTGTTTTAAAGAGTGATTTCGAGACAATAAACTGTAAAGATTATTTTGCAACCAATACATGAGCACATAAGAGACGAGTCATCCTTCATCATATTCACACACGGGGTCCCACCTATCTAGTATATTATTAATTATACATAAATAATATGGCATTACAACCACTTTGAATGAAGGTACCCTACGTTGCTCTTTTGGGCATTGACAATGACCAGATAGGTGGTAGTGTCATACCGCTACATGCCCATGGTCATAATAGGCTGGCTCGTGATGAGACCTCCTATCCATCAACTAGTACCTTGAATGTTTATGTTTATATTGTGGGTCCCCTTTTCTCACTGAGAAACTTTTCACTGCTTTCTTGGGGATCCCTGAGTGAAGCATCTTGGAGGTTTCAAAATTGTCTTTTAACTCTTTCCAGCTACTTTTACCATCTAGGCCTTTAGCCCCTTCTTCCCACAAGGTAAGGTACATCCCTTCCTATTGTAGCCAATCCCAATGCCCAAACAAGGATAGAGGAGATGAAAGGAGTAAATATGGAAAGTGGTAAGTATGGAGGGAACAAACGATGAATTTTCACAGATCCACCCAGTAGCAACCCATCCTAAAGGGAAATCAACTTACTAGGGTACCATGTCACCCTTCCAGGTATGAATGAGGCAATGAGCATAATTTCCAAGAAAATGTCATGAAATGAAGAAGGATTCAATACAACATGTTCAAGTGCTTCAAAAATCAGAGTGATACATACCATGATACCCAAACTCATTATCTCATGGAGCAAGAATCACCGCTACTTCGGGACTAGGCTGGTGTGATGAATACTACTGCTGGTGATAAGTGGACTGCATTGAAGAAAAGAGGAGCCCTTCAAGGCAATACTCAAGTCATTTGGCTCTCGGTACTCCATGTCTAGGACCTATGGGCCTCGAGACGTGATTTCCTTAGTTATCCCTAGGCTAGGGGATAATAGGAAGTAAGAGGATTTACACCCCCAAGGAAGTAGCATATCTAGTTCATTTACTTGACTCCATTAACCCAATATTTAAGGCACTAGTCATTTTGAAATTGCATTGGATATATAAAATCGTTGCCTTGGGAATAGTGATTTTTGCTAGTTTCAAGTTTATCTTTTTGGAGAAGTGTTCCTTGAGCCTTGAGCTCTCTTTCCTCATTGAGGTGTCCCTCTTCTCCCACCACTTTGATTTTTGTTACAAACTTTAACCTACAACCACTAGGGCTGCATAACCCTAGCTGCTAACTCTCTCCTAACTCCTAAACTAACCCTAGACTAGCTCTTAAAGTTTGCTCACTAATTCTACTAACTAGGGTGCATCTTTTGGAATAATTGTTGGTATCTTTTGATGGTATAACTTGCTGGTATAAGTGACTGATATCTACAGCCATAAGGCTGCAATTTTCTGTAGAAAATACATGTTTACACCAATCATCTTCTCTTGCCTCTTAAGTGCCATTTTCAACCCATATTTATTGCTAATCTTAATGTTGATTTGCTTAGCTAGTTTAGATCTTTATATGCTGATTTAGATGCTTTATTTGCTGATATAAAATGTCATATACTGCTGCAAATTAGGGACAACAATCTTAACATGCTGATCCATACTAACATATATCATTGCAAGTTGTCTTTCTTTGTGTTTCGGGCAAGTACAATCATCCAGAGAAGTACTACACCTTTGGGGAAACAATCACTTGAATTACAAGGAATCTATTTCCACATATCACTCCACTTAGATATAAATTCTAGGGGTTTCAATTTCATCTCCATCCATCTACATCTCATTCCCCCTAGGGTCATCGAGATAATTTCCCTAGAGTGACCTAGACAACCTTGAAGCGTGGGACCTACATCGAGGTGACATTGGGTGTAGGATTACCTAGTTTTAGCACTTGATTTTTTGGCTGGGTCAAGATTTTCCCAACCTAAGACTTGTGCTATAACATTTTGGTGCCATTGTCGGGGAAGWTTTTGAATCTTCTTCGTACCCTAATGACACTTTGTTAAGCTATCCCAAAGCCTTTCCCTTAACTTTCCTGGTGAATCCACCCAAGGGGTGTTCCCTTTCCWCTTTTATTTATGAGCTCATYTTGAAGCTCATCTGGTAACTCCACCTTCCCAGAACCTTTCATTTCCCAAACTTTTTCCCCCTGGGAGTTTCAATCCTTCTAAGATTTACCAAAGAAGGCCTCCTCTAAAGTCTCTCGTTGTTAAAACCCTTTTCCATAATACACTTCCTCTTGCTCCAATGGCTCACCCTTGGGAAAGAGACCTATACAAACCCCTTAACATGGCCAATATCCAAGGTTACCCAAATACAATGCCAAAAGAAGTCAACAAGTGGTTGCCAAAGTTCCCATGAAACAATGTGATAATTGTTGAGAACCACATTTATGTCATGGGACGAGACATGGACAATGCATGTATTGAACATGAAGATGTGGCCATGAGACTATTTGCTTCATCATTGTCTGAAGAAGCCTTTGACTGGTTCAGAGGACTCCCTTACAATCATCTCACGTCCTATGATGCTTTTTCTAACTCATTCAAGAGAAAATGGTCGAGAAAGGAAGATGGTGGGACACTTGGGGCTCAGTTCAATCAAGTAAAGAAAAAGGAGAATGAAACAGTAAATGAATTCATTACCAAATTTGACAGGTTGTACAATCAAATTCCAACAGATTACCGTCATACAACGTCATCAATTCGTCTCCTCTATATGAATGCTTTTGAAGGTCAGTTCTGATTCATTCTCAAAGATAAAAATCCCACATCATTGGTAGAGGTTAAAGAGTTCATTATCGACATTGAAGAGATTCGCGTTGATTCAAAAGCAGAACCTTTTCAGTACCCTCATGCCAAAGCAAAAGCAAGAATGAAGGTTTCCAACAACAATGTTCCTGATCCGATTACTCTCCTAACTCAGAAGATAGACCAAATGAATACTCAATTTGTCGAGGTGTAGAATCAACTTATGGACCGTATGACTACAATGAAAAGAAATCAATCTTCTCTTAGACCTCAGTTTTCCAGACAACAAAGAGATGCCACTGGTTGGAAACCGAGACCTCAATAAGAGGCAAAGGCCCCGGATACTTTAAAATCTGTTGGGACAATAGATATAGAATCTTGGTGTCTCCCATGCCAAGAACCCCCTAGGGAAGATGAGTGCCCTCGTAGAGACGAAGATTATCCTGATGATATAAACTTCATTGATATGATTTTCAATTTCGAAGATGAACAAGTTACCCAAGAGCAGATCAATGAAGCCAAAAGAAGAGGAGAAAGAGAGGGGAGACTCCGAGCCTTAAATAAGTTGACAAATGATCAGAAGGAGGAGTTAAGGAGGAGGGAAATTCTGACCTACACTAGAATAAATAAAGCTTCAACCCCTCTGTCACAGCCTCTTCCATCAGCAGAAAAGGTGGCTCCACCACCTCCGCCGCCAGTATGTGAGTTTCTTCCTAAGCCAACTCCTACAGATTACATTCAGTTAAATATAGATGTTGCACACATGTTTATAAAACTGAATATGATGGTCCCAGTGACATAGATGTGTGAGATCCCTTCTGTGAAAAGGAAAATTTTGAAAGTCTTGTAGGTGCCAATCGAGAAGGAGGATCCTCCCACATTTTGAATACTATGTATCTCGATCGGCCAAGGGAGAAGAACCCTCCTTTCTATCTTTCATTAGGCGTGAAAGTCCTCATCTTGAACAACTACATGCTTGATTCACGAGCCTCAACAAATGCCATATTTTTGAAGGTAATGAAACAACTTGGTTTGAAGACGACCCGACCTTATGGCAATGTGTGTGGTATTGATTCCAAAAAGGTCAAAGTTCTCGGGGTATGTGAGGACATTGAGGTCTTCCTGTTTGATTTTCCACATATCAACATTCTCATGGACATAGTAGTGATCGACGTTCTAGATGCTTGGGGGATGCTCTTATCTAGGAGATGCTCTACTGCTCTTGGGGGTTTCCTTAGCAGGGATATCACCCATGCACACATTCCTATGGGAGATGGCACTTTTCAGATACTATACAATTGAGAGAAAGTTGATAGTCATGTGATGAATCCTGATGGTCCTGATTATGCCAGGGAACACGATTATGATGTGCTCCCACATACCATTGAGTATGATCCATCTGAGCTACCCTTTATGTAGGAGGACTCCATATAAACACTTCTTCCATGGACATATCAATACAAAGAGAAACTTTCAAAATACCATGGGAAGGAACCAGGGTCTATCCAAATTTTGAAGAAAGAAGATGAGAACCATGAAGAAATCGTCAAAGATACATTCCACACAGAGCCTCCACACGATGAGAATACACCTTGCATCGATTTCAATGAAGGAAGTATTGTGCTAATGTGGGACAAAAGAAAGGGCAAGCCTAGATATGACCAGAAAGACAACAATTCATGGCATGGCCCTTATATCATCAAGAAGAAGTCTGATAAAGAAAGGTACTATCTGGCAACATTAGACAGTAGGAAAATGCCACTACCGGTAGATGGATCTCTTCTCCAACTTCACATCCAGGTCACATGACTTCTTCAGGACCCATGCCCCATGTAAGTAAGTAAGTCATCTTGTTTTCCCCTGCATTTTCATCTTGATTTCTCATGTTAGTTTATATTCATTTCATTTTCATTTTTCTCTACTTGCGTATTAATTTCATGCTTAGCTTACAAATTTTTGAAAAATGCACCACACACGTTGTCACCACACATTGTCACCACACACAGAGTACCTGAGATATTAAGGAACATGCAATACCCGAGTCGACATTCGTTGCAATGTTTAATTCTGGTCGTAACCCTTCGTGGGTTCGTGGTTAAATAAACAAGCTGTAAGACCAAACAATTAATAAAGGTAGTCATTATTTCACCAATTGTTATAATAAGTTAAAAGCGGATCATTAAATCGCAAGGAAATTATACGATAAGGGAGGTTGATTCCAATTTGAGGCATTGTTATTATAAGTTATTTCTATTCCTCAATTATAGAAAAGGGTTGCCTAAGTTCCAAATCAAAATTTAAAAAAGGGTCAATTTGAAGTAAGGCCGAAGAGTATGGCGAGTATTTAATAAAGAAGGTTATTGGAAGTTGGAAGAACAATATTAAATTATTTTTAATTAAACTATAAAAAATTATAGGTTTTAAGTCAAAATCCAAAAAGACAAAAGGATGGAAGATATATTAAAATAATAATTAAGATCTTCATATTTTAAAAGTGAAAAGTAAGTTACACTTTTTCACTTAAATAAGTACTAAGTGCTTTTAAAATACAAAGATAAAAAGAAAAAGGTAAAGTGGAAAATCACTTAACGTTTATTAGGTAAAGTGGAAAATCACTTAACGTTTATTAAATTATTGGAAGTTTATAAAGGTTAAAAAGAGAAAAAGGTAAAGTGAAAAAGCATTGAACGTTTATTAAATTATTGGAAGTTTATAAAAGTTAAAAAGAAATATATATATATATATATATATATATATATATAAAGATAAAATGAAAAAAAAGGTAAAATGGAAAATTATTGGAAGTTTATAAAGGTTAAAAATGAAGTTAAAGAGAAATCATATTAACATTTTATTAAAATTATATATATATATATATATATATATATATATATAAACGTTTTTTAATAAAAAAAATCTATTGTAAATTATGGTCGAGACTAAAATAGATAATTCTAAAATGACAACGGGAAGATTTAGATTTAGTTATGAAGGTTGTCCAACTTTATGTTACGGGTTTTCGATTTTAAATGGGAGTATTCAAGGAAGAGAGGTTAACATCGTTATTAGTTTGTACCATAATGCAAATTGTATGAATATTGACTTGACAAATCAATTATTAATTCCAGAGCTGAATATAATTGAAAAGGAAGATTATTTTCGAATTAAGGAGTTACAAGTGATGATTGATGAATATGAGTATACAACTCAATTCTATGTTACAACTATGTATAAAGAAGAAATTGACATCGTCATCGAGTTACCATGGTTTAAAAATTTAGGTACCTTCATCTTAAACATAGAGAAAAAGTCTGTGATGTTTCCCCATAAGAAGAAGATGATGACACTTCAAGACACTACTATGAGGTCAAAATCGATAATACCTTCATCATAAGACTTTAAAGATATCTCGAAGGTGATCCTTCAAGAAAATCAAAATTCAATATCAAGGATGCAAAAGGGATTTGACGAAGTTACCAAGGATAAAAACGAAGAAATTTCTCGTTTAAAAGAACACAGTAAAAAACTACTTACACAAATCAAAAAGTCAAAGGATCGAAAACAATGTGCTCAAAAGTTGTAACAAGATAATCATGATCTCGAGAAGAACCTATCGGAAAAAAAATGAAGAAAATTCTTATTTGAGGAACCTCAATCACGAGATACTAGAACAAATCAGAAAGTTGAAAGAAGAGAAACTTAAAAACCCAGACATTAAAGCTCAATAAGATGCCAATCTAGTTGAAGAAAAAACCTATAGGGATGTTGGAGTACAAACGATGGAAACTCCAAGTGTACGTACTAATAGAAGTTCATCAATTAACCAAGAAACATCAATACGCGGAGAAAATAATATATCAAAATTAAACCAAGAAAACACTACAAGTATGATAAGGGAAAATCATGTTATAATAACTCCTTATCGACATCCAAATCATAAGAGAAAATATCTTAACCAGTGAGAATATAAATGTCATTCAAGATGAGAACGACTAATTTATTGTCCAAAAAATATTGATACTAGCACAATTCAATCTCATGATAACCATTCATTGTGGAAGAACAACATTCCACAAAAGATTGAATTATGATGGTCTGATCCTTTCACAAGTCCACAATTCTGTTCAACTTTTCATCATTCATATCGTCTCGTATTGTCAATCCTGACCACACCAAAAACAGAGAATCATGCGAAGACAGTGCAAGCCAGAACAAAGACGTAAGCCTCTCCATAAACATGCTTTGAGGACAAATCATTTCTAAAGGGGAAGGCTATGTAACAAACATAAATATATTAAATATATAGATATAAATAAATAATAATTAAATAATAATAATTAATACACCATAATGAAAATACATCTTATTCAAAAGACATGTCTATTAATGAAAGGGCACCCTTGCATGGGTATATACGACCCTCATTGTCATTGTAATCTCATCTCGTTCATATAAATTTTACTCAATGTAATATTATTTCATCCTAAATGGATTACCTTATTCTATCCTACTTAAATTGGATATTCTTATAATTGTCAAACAAGTTTGTTTGTCACAGAAGACCATTAAGAACGTGTATAACACTATATCCCTTCCATATCTAACCACAACATGGCCCCACACATGGCTAACTCTATTGGAATTCGTTACTATATCGGGAGTATGTCTCTTTTTTGCCTTGGTTATGATCTGATAACTAACACAACATAATATGCAATTGAATTTCATATAATTGCATTCAAGCATCAAACAATCCATGTATACTCAAGGCCCTTTGCCTTTACCACATCTAGTGGAGTGTCATGCTCATAATATACATCATTCAAATATTGAATTTTGTTTGAGGGAATTCTTACCTCAACCCCATTCCATCATTTAAGCATCATGAACAACCAAATTCATACCTTCATGGTTGTTATCAAATTACTCGATGCTACTTAATCAACTGGTATCTTGTAGAAGCTTGTAGGATCCCTTCACAAACCTCTTGATCAACATTATACCATCCTCATTTGTTCTTCATATGGATGGAATTCATATKCCATGACAACATCCAAACTTTCAACCATGCCATGAACCTTTTTTAAATGCACAATCTATCATTAGTCACATTCAGTTATTATAACATCATCGTTGCATATATAACAACAAACTACTCTCAGTTTACAATCATSSCATATAAATGTCCAGACATTCTCACATGCACCAATGCACATCAATATGCACCAAGCATTCACTRTCAACATGCCTAATACTACATATGCATTTTAGCTTCACTATATGCATCGCACATCACGTGCATTATGCACTCTAGTGCATATATGTTTCGACTTCTTTTGCTCCATGTAGCCGTCCTTGAATCCCTCTAGATCCTTGCGGCCCTGTGTGTTCTCACTATGCTCATTCGGTGCACTATTTTTCCTTGATATGAACATTTTCCAACAAAGTACCACTCAACCATATTTCAATTCCAACCAATATGCCCTATTGGTAATCGCATCCACTTAGGAAATTATGTCCCAAATTTACCTTGTCAAAACCTTCCAACACATTGGAATGATGTACTTTATATCATTCCATAACCTTGATATTATAATATCTTCCAATCATCTTACCCATTAACATTGTGTCATCCCTTTCCATTATCTCTAGTTGTCCATTGGCCTTGCTCAATTTTTGAATGCTTCTCTTCACTTCATTTAGTGATTCCCTGGGAAGCCCTGTTCTTTTCCACCGAAGACCAATTTTCTTCTAATGGAATGGTGTCTTTCTCCATTGATACTTTTTTTTTTATTTTTTTTTTTGTTTTAAGTGAATGACCTTCATTATTTTATCCCTTGAATTCTTTGCACTTGTATCCTAATTCTACTGCGTACTATGTTAACATAAGTGGATTTCTTGTTCTAAATAACTTTTAGAAAAAGGTAACTAATTCATAGCTAGCATTTCTTTTCTTGCATATAGAGATGACTCACCCATCCATTGAGTCACACATCACCTCCTCAGTTTCTTTCTTTTCTTTTTAGCAAGCTTTTCAGCAATCAATACATTTCTACCTTTAAGGATAAGGAGATTCTACCTTTAATGACACTCTTCACTTGCTGACTCCATGTCGTATGTGGGAATTCATGTTGATATTTCTTTGCAAGTCATTAAGACTCTGTAGAAGTTGAATATTAATTTCGGCTAAACTCTTCCTGAGTCCTTTATCAACTTTTCATTACTTCCTATGTAGTTCTCAACTTTCCATTGCAAGCTATTTATTATCTTATCCAACTCTACAAGATCTTCCCTGTCCATTGGACCCTAGAATTATAATTTGCAATAGACCCTCACAATATTTATTTTAGGACATGTGATCTTCTTGTTAACAATACCTTGATAAACACTCTCTACTTTAGTGCTCCCCTTCTCATCAACAATACCATGTTATTAAAACTCAACCCCTTTWTATTTGCTAGGTTGTTACTCTCCCAAATGTGCATTCATGCATCTATATAGACACTATAATCAGTATATTCACTCTTCTTGACCCAATACTCACCTCTGACATGTACCTCTATCATCTGGGAATATTTTTCCAAAATTTGGCATTGTTTGGAAAACTTCCATGTTGAGCAATCACATGGTTCACAGAGTCCAATTTCCCTTTTTCCTGCAGCTTTATGAAACAACCAAATGCTTCCTTAGAGAATTGAATCCTTCTTTTATATTTTTCTCTAGATTACCTTTTCAATGGCTATACTCATTCATTGTTTTGAATTTGGAGCTAAAATTATGGCACTCTAAAATCAATAGTTTCACCCTTTTTTTGCGTCTGTTTCACTAGTACAAATAATCTCAAAGGCTAACTTATGCCACTTGTAGAAAAATATATAGCGAGAATCGTGAAAACTTTTATATTGGGCACTRATATTATTTCTGATTTTGAATACATAAAAACTCTCATTGGGATCTAGTGCTCCATCCAACTTCTGCATCAATATGAATTTGACAACTTTGTTCTTTTGTATTTCCTCCACTTAGAATTTTTAGTGAAAATTGGCTATCTCCCAAATGGAGAAAAACTGACTAAAACTCACTCAATACAAAGTTGTTTGGATTAATGAATAGATAAAATGTTGACTAAATAAAAAAATTTGGATTGGTGATTTGAGGTCCCTTTTCCTTCTCTGAAGATTTCAAAAATCCTCAAAAAGTGCCAATGAATAGTGGATTTTTCCTTGTTTCAACATCTCCACTCCAAACCCTTTTGAATTTTTCTAGAAGCCCAATTAGGTATATTCATGCCCACTTTTTGGACTCTCTATAAAAATTTCACCTTTATCCAGGTTTTGGTTACTGAGCATCAACCAGATATTTAAAAACTACTATTTTGGATTTTCTAGAAAATTGAAGCATAATTGGCCAAATGCCCTCACTGAAAATTTGGTAGACTTCGTTACTGTAGACATACCCTTTAAATTTCACCTAATTCTTAGTTGAACTCCTCCTTTTATGGCCAAAACAAGTTTTTGGCTCCATAATTTTTTTATAGCTTTGTTCATCTTTCTCCTTCCCTTTCCTCCTCTTTCTCCTCTCCTCCTCTCTTCTTATCTCTTTCTCTTCTTCTCTTCCTTTTTCTTATTTTATTCTTTCTTCTCTTCTCATGTATCGGTGAGATTTATCTTTTTCCTCACTGACACTCTCTCCTTTATCGACGAGTTTTATCTTTCATCTTACTGACACTCTCTCCTTTATTGACGAGTTTTATCTTTCATCTCGCTGACACTTTCTACTTTATTGGTGAGTTTTATCTTTCACCTCGTCGACACTTTCTCCGTTATTGATGAGTTTTATCTTTCATCTCATCAACACTTTCTCCTTTATCGATGAGTTTTATCTTTCATCTCGCCGACACCATCTCCTGTATTTGTGAGTTTTATCTTTGATCTTGTTGACGCTTTATCCTTTATCGACGAGTTTTATCTTTCATCTCACCAACACTATCTCCTGTATCGACGAGTTTTATCTTTCAAAACGCCAACACTCTCTCTTTTATTGATGAGTTTTATCTTTCATCTCACCAACACTATCTCTTGTATCAGAGAGATTTATTTTTCTTTCTCACTAATGTTTCACCCTAAAAAATGATCTTTACTGGAAAAGTTATCTTTCTTTCTCATCGACATTTCGCTGGATTTTTTTTTCTTCCCTGACATATCGTTGGTGAAATTTTTTTCCCCAACATATCGTTTGGTGAAATTTTTTCTTCGCCAACACTCTCTTTATCGGCCATAAAAAAATTTCTTCGCTGACACTCTCTTTATCAACCACAAAATATTTTCAACACTTATTCGATTTTCCAAAATGTGAATGTTGCAGCCACTGCAAAAAATACTGACTCTCCCTCTGAGCCAACTTTGACCTGTTAGCTAACAAAATGACCCCACATGGATAACCCCAATTCCAACACGATATTTGTGGGAGGGGGGGGATTTCATCCCCACATTTTTTGTTGGGCGAACTCAATTTCACCCAAAACGACACAAATAACAACTTGCATTTCTGTAGTAGGCCTTTGCAAGTCCAATGTTGAAACCTAAGCTCTAATACCAACTATAAAGTACCCATTACTAGAAAAAATGAAATTTTTTTTGATACCAACTGTAAAGTATACATTACCAGCAAAAACAAAATTTTCTCTGATACCAAATGTAAAATACCTAACCTGATAAAAACATATTAATACACCCTAATGGAAATAAAATGAACAAAGGGTAGAAGGCCAATAATTTAACATGGATTTAACAACATTTTAATACCATGAATGCAAGCTAATCCCAAACACAACAACATTCAAGACAAATACATACACAATGGAAATAACATAGAAAATATAGTAGAGAATGTTAATGTTTATGCCATTATTATAGTTCTTTGCATTTCAATAGATAAGAGCATCATAAGAACAAGATCATTGAGAAATACACATTCACAAGAGACACAACATTTATCTTGGGAAACCCTCTAGGGGAAGAAAACTCAGCAAAAACTTCCTTATCATAAATAGCTTATACAATGTTCAAGAGATAACTCAAACCAATACAGATATTCCTCCCCAATAGATGCGCCACTCTTCTCCCTCTCTCCAACTAGTAATTGCAGCTTGCCTCATAAGAGAATGAGCAAGTGAGTTGTGTGTTTGAAGTGAGGTGCTAGCCTCTTATTTATACAAGACTGGCACGTGTGAAAGGTCACAATTGGCAGAGCTGACCTCTCACTCTGGGTGGGTAAACCCACCTTTAATTAATTATGGGTCTTCCATAATAACTGTTGGGGCCGACTTCTTATTCTACCCTTTGTAATTGTCCGATGACCAATCCGCAGAAGGAGATTTGGTCCTTATACAATTACCGACATGATTAATCCACAATGGGGATTAATGCAATAAAAATAATAATAATAATGACATGATTAATATGCAATGGGGATTTAATCCAATAATAATAAGAATGCTCTTCGCAGTTACATTATTTCAACACTCCCCCTTAACAAGAAGGGTATTATTCATCAACATCAGGTGAGAGAGGTCTACATCATCAGTGGCATC
>JASDQU010271408.1:4533-15295 GCA_032191745.1 Picea mariana
GCCCACATGACTTTTGGCGCTTCATCTCCTAGGGTTAGGTTTTTGGATGTATAGGGTTTTTGGCATTCCTTTTTATTGTAAAAAGGCCTTCAGAGCCTCATTGTAATCATATTCTTGCGAATGCGAGTAGCCGTCACATCTCTTCTCAGAGATAAGATGCCACCATTCTAGTGAGTCTTTCACTATGTATTTTTACAGTCTCTGTACATTTCTTTCCTTAATAGAAATTGTGTATTACTGTATATCTGTGTTTATGGTTGCATATATGATACATTTCTCTTATATTATTGAATATATACGATATCTATATGCACTTCCTTATTATATATCCGCTCTCATTTCGTGTCGAAATAATCCAGATCAGTGGTATCAGAGGAGGCTTCTCTTGATCATTTTTTTTCCAGTACATGTCCCTGACGAGGTATGAGTATAGCAAGTTGGGTATTGAGCTTGTCTCTCTGGAAGAAAATATCTCTCTCACACCCAATAAAACCTCCATGGTAGAAGAAAAGAAAAATGACGGAGAAGATGATCCTATCATTTTGTTGCTTGAGCAAGCTCACACATGATAGAGGGATGAAATGATGGAGAATTTTTCCCACATCCTTCAATGCTTGCTGATAGCAACATGAGCATATTCATCAAGAGACCACTTTGGAAGAACCTCTCCTTTCAAGGTACAAGTTAATTTTGATATTCTTGTATTTGAAGGATAGATAGATGCAGAAGCCCTAAACAAATGGTTAAATCTGCTAGAAGGTTATTTCTATGTTCACAATTTTTTCGACAGAGAAAAGATCATCTTTGCACTCCTTAAATCTCTCACTCATGTCAAATATTGGTGGGAAACTTACTGGGAGAAAATTTCCACAGAGGAGTCTGGAATATATGGGGCCGAGCCCACTTAGGAATTTTTTGTGGATGCGGTAAAGGAACAGTATTACCCTGTTGGAAACTATGAGGACCAGTACATGAGATGAACCAAATTGCGGCAAGAGAGGGGCCAAGCAGTTCTGGAGTTCACCGATACCGTCCATACCTTGCACACCAAGTTGGTTATCAAAGACTCCGAGTGACATTTGGTTCTGAAATACCGTGGCAATCTACACAGATACATCCAGATTGAAATGGATTTTCTGGACATCTCATCACTCAGTACTGCTTATCGATATGTTGTTAAAATCGAGCAAAAATTTAAGCACCAGAACAAATGGGAGTTTGGATCTGCAAATCCACAATAACCAAAGTATGACAAAGACAACCCTAACAAATAGTCTCCTGAAAACCAGTCCAAGACACTGGAAAAGAAGGGTCACGGGAAGATAAAGAAGGACACTGGAAAATGGTACGAGTTCCACAAAATCGCCTGGCACAACACTGATGAATGTCACTCAAAATAGTCATTGGTGTCCGAGATCAAAGACAAAGATCCGAACCCTGATTCAGAATCTGATTTTGAAAATACTGTTAAAAGACAGATCATTGACGTGGACCCCACTGCTATTATCACGATCACAACAATTCAATCAGAGGAACCAATAGATCTTGAAGAGGGGGAGCACCTTTTTCATTCACAGCTGTGGGTGAAGGGGACCCTATTGCATTTTATTGTTGATAGAGGAAGCCAGAACAACCTCATCTCAACAGAGGTCATAGTTGGGATTGACGGCAACACCAAACCCACAACCATACAACATCAGGTGGCTTCACCAAGGACAAGATATCTATGTCAACCAACAATGTCAATTTTCATACGACATCCAACCCTTCAAGGATGAGGTATTATGTGATGTTGCCCCATTGGATGTTTGTGATGTTCTCTTAGGCCAACCATATATGTGGAAGCACCATGCTATTTATGAGTCTCGACCCTGTAGTGTCATTTTTTCTCTGGGGGGTCATCTCTACAGAATACTAGAGGTAGTTCCAACTACTATTCCACATAAAAAGTGCCGCAAGGTAGTATCTCCTACTGCAAAAATTAGCTTCTTCACAATCTATTCAAAAGGAGAACATAAGGACACTGCAACCACTACAACATCGCCCCAAGCACCTTCTATTCAACAGAAGCAAGTCGACAAGGCTATAGAAAAGTGCAAAGATTCCTTCTGCACACCATCCTCTCATGTATCTCGACTTGTTGAATAGCCTCAGCCTCAACAGGTTCATGACAGACTTCTACAAACTGAGGAGCGTGACGTCTCCAGTAAGGCAAGCAACTCACCAAGATGAAGATTCAACAAACGATTTTCCCTCTCCTTGGGGAACTCAATGAAATGGAGACCATTGCTTCCTAAGGAGGGAGGATTTATCCAGGTGGATATTGGTGGCCACCCACCTTTTCCAATTGGCTCAAAATAGTTTTCTAGCAATTTTGACAATTTACTATTTTTAGCAGTTTTAACTTTCGGGGTCATTTTGAGGGCCAAAATGAAGGTTTTTCAGGATCAAGATTCTTAATGATAGCCTAAAGAATAATTGAGGCCCCAAAATGAATCTCCTCGATGATACCTTTCCAATGGGCTATCATATTCCTAAAATGGAGATCATATACAAAAGTTATGACCCTGGGAAGTTAATGTACTAACTTACCCAAATGGGGCCCACATGAATTTTGGCGCTTCATCTCCTAAGGTTAGGTTTTTGGATGTCTAGAGTTTTTGGCATTCCTTTTTATTTTAAAAAGGCCTTCAGAGCCTCATTATATTCATCTTCTCGTGAATGCGAGTAGCGGTCACATCTCTTCTCAAAGATAAGTTGCCACCATTCTAACGAGTCTTTCACTTTGTATTTTTACAGCCTTTGTACATTTCTTTCATTAATATAAATTGTGTATTAATGTGTATCTATGTTTATGGTTGCATCTATGATACATTTCTCTTATATTATTGATTATCTGCAATATCTCTGTGCATTTATTTATTATATCTCCGCTCTCATTTTGTGCCAAAAATAATCTGGATCACAACCTCAACCATTCCATAGGTTTGATTTCATCTTTATATTCATCTCTTGCAAATTTAGGTATCTCCATTGATTCTTAATCGAGATCTAATCCCAACCCTCAAATCACAACCTCAATATGTTAAGGATAATGATCTAAAATAGTTGTAATAATTGTTTCAATATTTTCTTCTATGTGTTATCTTTCCAATGTATCTTGAATCAACTCAATCATACATTCCAATCAAAAGTTATGATAGTTTTAAGTGAACATACCTTTGAAACCATGATTTGGAGTCTGTCCTCCTAGACGACCTTACTTATGGTGTATCTCTGAAATTTCATCCCTTTTCAGTATGAAATTGAGACTTGTCATACTATGAAATTTCTTCTCTGCAATGCCATAGGTCTGACCAAAATTGGATGTGCCAAGTGGAAGTTATGATAACTTCCCCACACCTTGTTGATTTTTGTCCTTTCTGGTAGAGAGAAATTGTACAATGCTCCTTGTGCACTATAATTGATATATAATTCTAAAAAGTGTACCATAAATACTATGGCCTGTCCACTATTCAATGAAACTGATCTCACTCAATTTGGATGATGTATGAAGAATTTATGGCTATTTTACCCGAAACACTTGTTTGAGACTAGTCAGATACCCTATATTACACAGGGTGTATCGACATAATTAGGATGAAATAAAAGCTGAAATTTTTATCACATATACCTTGGTCATTTCTTAGAGTATCCCCTGGATTGAAGGGTCTAAAATTTTATAGAAATTTTTTTATAGAGAAAATTCCAAGATGTCTAAATTCAGGATGATTACCAAACCCTGTCTTACAGGGTCTATTTCTCCGAAAGTATAAGGTATTAGGAGATGAAATTTTAAGCCCACATATCTGGATTCCTATAATAAATGTCCTCCAAGGGGTTCCTTCGTAAACACCATAGAAAAAAATTTATAGTGAAAATTACAAGGTGTCTTAGATGTAGTAGCGAAACCCCAAGCCCTTGAGCTCTGATACCAAATGTTAGGATCCAAAATGCTCAAAATATCATAAAATAATAGAAGTACACACCATGTGTATAATTTCAATGTGGAGCACAACTCCAATATAGATAATTTACACAATAAATACTTAAATAATAAGGGAACCCCCTCCAAATAACCAAATACCTTTCATACTTCACAATTCACCCCTCCATAATGAATACACAATCTCTTATATATAGATATTCACACTTGCACATGAGGCCCCTTTATCACTAGGACAAACCTATTACATATGTATTTACACATTACATGTACATTTAGACCCATATATTCCCCCCCTTGGGGTCATATCATATACATTTAGCCATATATATGCCCCCCTTGGGTCATAACATCACCCTTAGACCCATCAGAAGGAAAGAGATACATAGAACCAACAAGAGGGAATGACATTGACAATTTGTATAACATGACTGTGTGGATTGAGGATTATTTCAACCTGACAACAGATGGTGTGCTAAGATGGTGAAGTATCAATTCATGTACATAAGATTATGAAGAAGGTATAGAGGATTGACAACAACAAATGCATGAAGTTTCAACTCAACAATGTGCACACATCACTTGATCCTTGCGATGGATCGTAACAGAGCTATGTGAACCACCCAAGTATGATGGATTAACTGATATAAGCATGTTTGTAAAGGAATTTGAATTATAGGTACCCAAACAACAAATACTGTTAGCACTAGATGTTTTATTAAAGGTGACTCCAACTAGATGGTGGGATACACACATAGAGGAAATGAAATACTGGTCATAATGAAACATGGTAATGCAAATAAGGTTTTGTATTGAGAAAGAAAAAATTGCTCAAAAGTACACAGGAGAGAGTGATCGAGCGAGTCATGTTGAATAGTGCAGGGATTTATGGAGTTCAGTACCAGAAACATAATGAAAACATAGATTTATACACACACTAAACAAAATTATGAAGAACTGGTATTTGGAATTGGAAATGCGCAGGGAGACAATAGCCTATAAAGATGTAGAAGGTAAACATTGGGACGACAGAGAATCCCAAGTTTGTGCAGATAGGAGATTATTGGAACAATGAGACAGTTGAGAAGATTGCAGACTTCCTATGAGAATATCATGACCTATTCCCAATGAAAATTTCAAAGATGAAGGGAATAGTATGAGACTTAGGCGATATGAAGATCCCATTGAAACCATGATCTAAGCCAGTGCACCAGAGGCCTTATAGGTTAAATCCGAGGTACAAAGAGAAGGTGAAGGATGAAATAGATAGGATGTTGGATGCATGAATCATCGAATTGGTAGAATAATCTGAGTGTATTATTTCAATGGTGGTGCAGGACAAGAAGATAAAAGTAATCATGATCTACGTGGATCTAAGGAAGATGAATGAGACATGCTTACATGAATCATTCCCAACACCATTCACAGATGAGGTACTAGAGAACATAGGATGTCAAGAAACATATTCTTTCATAGATGGATTCTCGAGGTAGCATCAGATAAGAATTACATAGGAGGATTGACACAAGACCAATTTGGTGATGGAATGGGGGAGTTATCAGTATACAGTTATGCCATTTGTATTGAAGAATTCCCCTACGATGTTTTCCATAGTAGTGGTTGCAACATTCAAAGAGTTCATCCATAAGTTCCTAGAAGTATACTTGGATAAATGGATGATGTTTAGTCTATTGAAGGATCATATAGAAGTCCTTAGGATCATCTTAGATTGGTGCAGACAATGTCATATTTCATTGAACTTGAAGAAGTGTATCTTTTGTGCACTTTTTGGAATTATGTTGGGACATGTAGTGTGAAAATAGTAATTATTAGTAGATCAAGCCAATATCGTAGTAATTATGGAGTTAGAACCTCCTACACCATTCAAAAATCCAAGGGAAAATTGGGTCATACAGGTTATTACAGGAAATTTATAAAAGGAGATGCGCAGATCACAACACCAACATAAAAGTTACCGAAGAAGGAAGAAAAGTTTCAATGGAATGAGGACTGTTAGAAGGTTTTGGACACCTTGAAAGAGAAAATTGTAGTCACATTGATTTTGATATTTTTGGATTGGAACAAAGAGTTCCATGTACATGTAGATGCATCATCCATAGTGTGGTGTGCAATACTATCCCAACCAGAGGAGGGAGACATATATCACCCAATTTCTTTTGCAAGCAAGAAGTTATCTATAGCAGAGAAGAACTATACAACCACAAAACGAGAAGGATTGGAAATGGTTTATGCAATACAAAAATTTATGCATTATCTATTGGGGTCTCACTTTAATATGTATACAGACCATTATGCATTAAAATACTTAGTCAACAAACCGATGATGGGGGGGGGGGGGGGATATGTAGGTGAAAAATAATATTTCAGGAATATGACTTTGAGCTTGTAGTGAAACCTATGAAGATGAATGTAGGACCATATCATATATCCCCCATATCCCCAACCACCAACAAGATGGGAAATATGATGTAGGAGCATCGATCCAATGTCATCAAGTGCCAGCTAGCTAGCACATCAAACGCGCATTCAATGGAAGGAGAGAGGCGCAACCCTCTCATTTTTCAAATTTTGAAAAATTGTATTAAATGTTTGTAGGGACGAAGAGCCAAAGCCATGCATGTATGTAGGATTTAGATAAAGGTTGCCTTAAATGGTTGTAAGGCTGAGATATAGATCCGATTCGAACTAGACAACCATTCAATGTAATTGAATGTAAATTAATGAGAGTTGGTGAGATGGAGGGAAGAGCTCGAGGAGATCCTCTTTGTATCTAGTTTTTAGTTTGGAGAGTAGAACAATGAATAGGTTAGAGAGTAGAGGAAGTCATGACTCTTTTGTAGTCCGAGCTCACATTGTAAAGAGGCATTTCATATTAATACAATCAGAGAAGATTTTCCTACATGTTATTCTGTGTATGTTGATGAATGTATTTAATTGTTTATGATATGCGGTAGATGGATGTTAAATGTGAATTTGCAGGGATAGATAGATTTTTCTATCTATGGGTTTACTGATTTTACATCTGGTTATTTGTGACTTCATGCAAGAGGTTGCATGGCAGAATACTGCAGTTTCTGTAAGCCAGTGCATAGAGTGCACTTCTGAATTCTGCAGAATTTAGACAAAGACGTCCTAGGAGGGCACACCAGAGGAAGTCATTGACTCAAGGAGGAGGCCTCAAGGTTGTTGAACACCTTGGAGGTAATACTGTGTAGAGGAAGGCACAGAGATAACAGAATCATTGAGGGTTCTGTGGAAGCTCTTCCAAGAGGGCATTGAGAAAGTGCATAGAGTGCACAAAATAACTCTATTCTGATTTCATAGGAAGGAGAAGTGTCAAGGAGGAAGACACTCACAGAGTCATTAAATACTCTATCTGTTCAGTAAGGAGTGCTTGAACGGAAGGCTTCCAAGAGGGCACTAAATATCCATTTGCAGGAGAAGGCAAGGGCCGAATCCCTTCGAGGTTCGAGTAGGAAAAGCTCAGGACGGATAGCACACTTGTGTGTAGGGACCCTACAAGGAGTGAAGAGGTCGAGAAACCTTTTGAGGCTTCAGAGTGAACAAAGCTCAGGAGGGCAGAGTTTTCAGTAATGCAAGTGAGACTAAAGGTCATGGACTCGCGGGATAAAGAGAAAAGGTTTCAGCCTTTGAAGCGTTCGAAATCTTCCAAGTCTCGAAAAGAATGTGTGCTCAGGAAGGAGTACAGCTGTTGTTGGATCGACACTAGGTTGAAAGATATGGACCATTGAATCTACGTCCAGGCACATAAGAGGAGAGAGCACAAGGAGGATAGATCTGAACTGTCAAATCTAGCACCAAGGACCGATAGTCGTCGGATCCGGGAGAAGGTGCGAGGGGTTTAATCCCTGGGAAGCCACATAGAAGGGTAGAATGGATGACAGGAACTTTGAGGGAGAAGCGTCGAGTTTCCATGAGCCATCAGATCCAGAAAAGGTGCACAAGGTTTAAACCTCGTAACAACAGAAGGAAGAGGACTCGTCAAGTCCTGAAAGCATCAAGACCGTCCATTTTGGAGGACAGGTGGTAGAGATCTGGATCATTTCATGAATTCAGGGTTCATGAGTGTGGAGGGCCGACCAATTTCTTGGTTTTGCGAATTCTTGAGTTGCGAGGAGCAGGGAAGGAGATCCAAACCATTGGATCCAAGCCACAGGAGAACCGTTGGATCAAAACCTCTACATGGTATCACGTATCGGGGTTTCGGGGGTTGAAAGAGTTTCTTTTCGGCTGCAGAAGTCGCGAAGTGCTGAGCGCCAAGGGTTCGTGTGAACATGTGTCACATTCGTTAGGTGGGCCCACGTGGTTGACAGATGGCATAACAAAAAGCGCCCAGAGAAAGGTGGAAGTGGGTGACAGGTGGTGGACACACATCGCCTAGGAAGGATTCAACCCATTGTTGACTTATCGCATCTCAGGGATTCACAAAGGAGGAGCACGAGGGCTCAACACTCCAACTCGTGAATTTGGGAGTTGGCGAGTAGTGCTGGCACTTATCCCTAGCTGGTGGTTATGTGTAGCAGGCTCTAGTGAGGAGGGAGTTGTACCCATATCACATCTTGGGTATCGGAGGTTTGGAGAAAGAGGAGTCGAGGGTCATCGACTCACGAACTCGCAAGTTGAAAGAGGCGCTTGAGCTAAGGCCCGATTATGGTTGCATGGAGATATAAGGCTTATGCCTAGTGTTAAGTTGTGTTGGGTGGGTTTTCATGAAGGACCTATGGATCAGATTCGTGAGGTTCCAATAAGGATCCAAGGGAGCCGCTTCGGCTCGAGGAGAATTTAGAACGATCATGTGTGGATCAGGGCCTGAGGGTTGGGGGTCTGTGTCAAAGTGGCATCAGAGTTTGATTTTGTCTATATATTGCAGGTAGAGGGAGTCAGAGGAAAAGGAAGACAGAGTATTGAAGCTCTATGATGATTGTTGCAAGGTGTGCAGTAGTCAATAGACAGTCAGGAAAACTGTAGGAAAGGCTGAAAGCACTCACGGTTGTAGAGTGACAGCAACAAGTTTTCCAGGAGGGAAGACAGGAACAAGAAGATGGCTATTGAAGGCCATGGACATGGTGGAAAGAAGAACCACCATTAGCAGAGAAAAGATGAAATGGATGAAGAGCTCACTGAGATAAGGGAGAGAATGGAAGATCTTGCACTGCAGATGCAACAAAATGCAAATCCGCATCTGGTATATGAATGGCCCATTAGGAAGAAGGTGAAATGGCCAGTCAAAGAATTGTTGGCTAGAGGACAATGAAGACTTTTGAAAGGATGGCTGAGGTACACTAAAATCCTCAGAGACATAGAGGAAGTGGTTCATATGTGTGAACCAGAAGCTGGGAGAAATCTCAGTGATGATGAGGAGAAGAGATCACTGGAAGATCTTGTGAACTGCTGGGAAGGCAGTGAAGAAAATTCAGATTTCCAGATGGGCAATGAGATGAGATCGTTGGATGATCTCAGAGACTGCCAGGTGAGAAGCGAGGAACTTTCAAGTTGCCAAGTGGAAAATGAGATGGGGTCACTAGGGGATCTCATAGATTGCCAGGAGGGCAGAGAAGAAATCCCATATTTTTAGGTGGGCAAGGGAGAGAAGAGGGGACTGCTTAACAGTCTCATGAACTCAGGGATGAGTTTGGATCAGTGAGAGGAGCTAACAGAGAATATGATCTTAGAGGTGAGTTCATATCAGCAATGATCCAGGTGGATATCTGTGGCCACCCACCTTTTCCAAATGGCTCAAAACAGTTTTCTGGCCATTTTGGCAATTTACTATTTTTAGCAGGTTTTAACTTTCGGGGCCATTTTGAGGGTCCAAATGAAGGTTTTTTGAGATAGAGGTTATCAATGATATCTGAAGGAATAATTGATCCCCCAAAATGAATCTCCTCAAAAATACCTTTCCAACGAGCTATCACACGCCTAAAACGGAGATCGTATGCAAAAGTTACGACCGCGGGAAGTTGATGCACCAACTTACCCAAACGGGGCCCACATGACTTTTGGCACTTCATCTCCTAGGGTTAGATTTTGGATGTATAGGAATTTTGGCATTCCTATTTATTGTAAAAGGGCCTTCAGAGCCTCATTGTAATCATCTTCTTGCGAATGCGAGTAGCTGTCACATCTCTTCTCAGAGATAAGCTGCCACCATTCTAGCGAGTCTTTCACTCTGTATTTTTACAGTCTCTGTACATTTCTTTCATTAATAGAAATCGTGTATTACTGTATATCTATGTTTATGGTTGCATCTCTGATATATTTCTGTTATATTACTGGATATACCTGATATCTCTGTGCATTTCTTTATTATATCTTCGCTCTCATTTCATGCCAAAAATAATCCGAATCAGTGGTATCAGAGCAGGCTGCTCTTGATCGTTTTCAGTGCATGTCCCCGATGAGGTCTGAGTATAGAAAGTTGGGTCTCGAGCTTATCTCTCTCGAGGAAAATCTCTCTCGCACACCCAAGAAACCCTCAATGGCGGAAGAAAAGAAAAACGATGGAGCAGACAATCCTATCAGTCTGTTGCTTGAACAAGCTCTCACACGATGGAGGGACGAAATGATAGAGAATTTTTCCCACATCCTTCAATGCTTGTCGATAGAATTAGGCGCATCTTCATCAAGAGACCACTTTGGAGGTACCTCGCCTTTCAAGGTACAGGTTAATTTTGATATTCCCGTATTTGAAGGTCAAATAGATGCAGATGCCCTAGATAAATGGTTAAATCTGCT
>JASDQU010271408.1:15395-26594 GCA_032191745.1 Picea mariana
GGATATCGGTGGCCACCCACCTTTTCCAAATGGCTCAAAACAATTTTCTGGCCATTTTGGCAATTTACTATTTTTAGCAGGTTTTAACTTCCGGGGCCATTTTGAGGGTCCAAATGAAGGTTTTTCAAGATAGAGGTTCTCAATGATAGCTTAAGGCATGATTGAGCCCCCAAAATGAATCTCCTAAAAAATACCTTTCCAACGAGCTATCACACGCCTAAAACGGAGATCGTATGCAAAAGTTACGACCGCGGGAAGTTGATGCACCAACTTACCCAAACGGGGCCCACATGACTTTTGGCGCTTCATCTCCTAGGGTTAGGTTTTTGGATGTNACAGTCTCTGTACATTTCTTTCATTAATAGAAATCGTGTATTACTATATATCTATGTTTATGGTTGCATCTATGATATATTTATGTTATATTACTGGATATACACGATATCTCTGTGCATTTCTTTATTATATCTCCGCTCTCATTTCATGCCGAAAATAATCCGGATCAAGCAAGGACAACTGATAGGGAAGGAAGATTAGAAGAGCATTCTGATGATTGGAGGGATAAAGGTATTCCTGCCATATAGCCCAGTTGAGGCCAGTGTGTGTGTTGCCAATGCAGCAACAGTAGAAGGACAGTCAGCTGTGACTATCAAAGAGATGGAGTAGATGTTAGAAGCTGCCCAAGGAGAAGAAGAGGAGCACATAGTTGACATGCTCACTCCTTGGGAGAAGGAGATAGAAATGTTGGAGGATTGGCTGAAAAATCCAGGACCAGTAGATGACTACTAAGAGCAGACAATCATGCAGATGTTAGAAGAGGATCATTCCGAGAAATCACTCAAAAATTTCATCCAGGGAGATGAACAAATTATGATGACTATAATGCCGAGGAATGCAACATCAAATGAAGGGAAATTCCAGTCTGAGGAGCAGCTGGAATTCAACTAGCACAAGAGGAAATGGCAGAAGTTAAGTTGTCATAAGGGGAAGCTGAGAAAAGAGACTCAGTGATCAGACTGCATAACTGAATTTTGCAGCAGAGTGGCAAGCTGAGGCCAAAGAGGAATAAAATAGCATGGGTGATCTAGTTTATCTTCCCACTGATAAGGACGAAGAGGTGCAGCCGAGGAGACTGCATAAAGAGAGCCAACCACTAGATCGGTTGGACGAGGTAATTGAGGGAATCAGACGGCTAATGTTGAGGTCAGCAGCAGAAAATTCTAGTGAGAAGGAGCTGAGTAGAGGAGAACCTACCATAGAAGCAGGGTAACAGATGCAGCAGCAATAGTGAAGCAGTGGAGCAGATGGACAACTCTAGAGAACTGTTTGGGATCCAGGTGGGTTTCAACAGTGGTGCTGGGAAGCTCATGAGCAGGAGCTCATGATTTTTTTAGTTGAGGATTATGATGCAGGAGCATCGCTCCAACGTCATCAAGCGCCAGCTAACCAACACATCAAGCGCACATTCAATGGAAGGAGAGAGGTGTAGCCCTCTCATTTTTCAAATTTTGAAAAATTGTATTAAATGTTTGTAGGGCCAAAGAGCCAAAGCCATGCATGTATGCAAGATTTAGATAAAGGTTGCCTTAAATGGTTGTAAGGCTACGATCTATATTCGATTCAGTCTAGACAACCATTCAATGTAATTGAATGTAAATTAATGAGAGTTGGTGAAATGGAGGGAAGAGCTCGAGGAACCCCTCTTTGTAAAAATATCCTCTTTGTATCTAGTTTTTAGTTCAGAGAGTAGAACAGAGAATAGGTTAGAGAGTATAGGAAGCCATGAATCTGTTGCAGTCCGAGCTCACATTGTAAAGAGGCATTTCATATTAATACAATCAGAGAAGATTTTCCTGCATGTTATTCTGTGTATGTTGATGAATGTCTTTATGTGTTTATGATATGCGGTAGATGGATGTTAGATGTGCATTTGCATTGATAGATAGATTTTTCTATCTATGGGTTTACTAATTTTACATCTGGCTCTTTGTGGATTCATGAAAGAGGTTGCATGGAAAAATACTGCCGTTTCTGTAAGCCAATGCATAAAGTGCACTTTTGAATTCTATGGAATTTAGACAAAGACGTGCCAAGAGGGCGTACCAGAGGAATTCATTGACTCAAGGAGGAGGCCTTAAGGTTTTTGAACACCTTAGAGGTAAGACTGTGTAGAGGAAGGCATAGAGATAATAGAATCACTGAGGGTTCTGTGGAAGCTCTGCCAGGAGGGCATTGATCAAGTGCATAGATTGCACAGAAGAACTCTATTCTGAGTTCAGAGGAAGGATAAGTGTCGAGGAGGAGGACACTCATAGAGTCATTAAATACTTTGTCGATTTAGTAAGGAGTGCTTGAATGGGAGGTTTCTAAGAGGGCACCAAATCTCCATTTGAAGGAGAAGTCAAGGGTCAAATACCTTAGAGTTTCGAGCAGGAAAAGCTCAGGATTGATAGCACAGTTGTGTGCAGGGACCTTGCAAGGAGTACAGAGGTCAAGAAACCTTTTGAGGCTTCAGAGTGAACAAATCTCAGGAGGGCAGAGTTTTCAGTAATGCAGGAGAGACTAAAGGTCATGGAATCACGAGATAAAGAACAAAGGTTTCAACCTTTGAAGCGTTCGAAATCTTCCAAGGCTCGAAGAGAGTGCGTGCTCAGGAAGGAGTACAACTGTCGTTGGATCAGCACTGGGAGGAAAGATTTGGACCGTTGAATCTACATCCAGGCACATAGGAGGAGAGAGCACAAGGAGGATACATATGAACCATCAGATCTAGAACCAAGGACCGATAGTTGTCGGATCCGGGAGAAGGTGCGAGGGGTTTAATCCCTGGGAAGTTGCACAGAAGGGTAGAACAGACAACAGAAAATTCAAGGGAGAAGCACCGAGTTTTCGTGAGCCATCAGATTCATAAAAGGTGCACGAGGTTTAATCCTCATNATATGAACCATCAGATCTAGAACCAAGGACCGATAGTTGTCGGATCCGGGAGAAGGTGCGAGGGGTTTAATCCCTGGGAAGTTGCACAGAAGGGTAGAACAAACAACAGAAAATTCAAGGGAGAAGCACCGAGTTTTCGTGAGCCATCAGATTCATAAAAGGTGCACGAGGTTTAATCCTCATAACAAGAGAAGGAAGAGGACTCGTCAAGTCCTGAAAGCATCAGGATCGTCCATTTTAGAGGACAGGTGGCAGAGATCCGGATCATTTCACGAATTCGGGGTTCGTGAGTGTGGAGGGCCAACCGATTTCTTGGTTTCATGAAGTCTCGAGTTGCGAGGAGAAGGGAAGGAGATCCAAACCATTGGATCCAAGCCACAGGAGAACCATTGGATCAAAACCTTCACGTGGTATCACATATTAGGTTTTCAGGGGTTGAAAGAGTTTCTTTTCAATTGTAGAAGTCATGAAGTGCTGAGCGTTGAGGGCTTGTACGAACACGTGTCACATCTGTTAGGTGGGGCCGTGTGGTTGACAGATGGTGTAGCAAAAATCTCCCAGAGAAAGGTGGAAGAGGGTGATAGGTGGTGGACACACATCTCTTGGGAAGGAGTCAACCCATTGTTGACTTATCACGTCTCGGGGATTCACAAAGGAGGAGCACGAGGGCTCAACACTCCAACTCGCGAAGTCGCGAGTTAGTAAGTAGTGTTGGCACATATCCCTAGTCGATGGTTATGTGTAGCAGGCATTAGTGAGGAGGGAGCCATACCCATATTACATCTTGGGTATCGGAGGTTTGGAGAAAGAGGAGTCGAGGGTCATCGACTCATGAACTCACGAGTTGCGAAAGGTGCTTGTGCTAAGGCCCGATTGTGGTCGCATGGAGATGTAAGGCTCACGCCTGGTGTTAAGTTGTGCAGGGCAGGTTTTCATGAAGGACCTGTGGATTGGATTCATGAGGTGCCAATAGGGATTCGAGGGAGCCACTTCGGCTTGAGGAGAATTTAGAATGATCTTGCGCGGATCACAGCCCGACGGTTAGGGGTCTGTGTCAAAACGCCATTTCTCGGAACGTACACACACACACATATATGACATGAATTTTGATGAATCTTAAAACAATTAACACAAATTTAATTCTACCATACAGATTCAAATGGAATTGATAGTAAGTCCACATGCAACGAAACACATGATACATTTCAAGAAACATAGAAATGCATAACATACATAATTAAGCATGGAAATGATACTTATCTTTTAACTAGAGTAAAACCACCAACTGCGTGTAGACCTTCCATGAACCTCCCAACCTTAGACTACACTGCTCATCATGTTCAGCAGTGGGTCACCCCCGAGCTGGGACTAAACTCCACCGAGCAAGGGAATTCTAGGCTTGGAAAGGACAACAAGGAAGTTGCAAAAAATAATAGGAAGGATATTTTATCCTAGGAGCCACTTACACCCACAACCCACAGACCCTCATTCCCCACACACCTTCTCCACCCCAGGAGGGTACACCTTCACTAATAGAAGTCCATCGGCTAATACACCTCCCTTACCTTGGGCTTCAACAACAAGATGGACTAGAAGTCTCAAAGTATTGTAGCTGCTATGGGACTCCCTTCCAGGAGAACTCACTTCCTAGAAAATCTCTCACCTGGGAGAGTTGCTCACAGGCATGACAATCTACTTCTTCAATTCATCTCCTAAGAAATACTGCAACAACATTCAACTAACATATAGGTGAGGACAGCAACAGGAAATGATTATGGACATCGAAAATGGCAACAACCTAACGCAAAAACAAAACACGACTCATGTGAATACAAATGTGTCTGGATTCACCAGAGACACACAGAACAACTCAAGTACGACTGCAGGATTCCAAAGGTGTGTACTAGGTACATAGGCGATGATGATGGAGAACTGGTTCAATGCGTGAATCCCTAGTCAATCAGGAAGGTGACAGACCTCTAGAGAAACATAAGCATCGTGAGGAAACTCCAAACTGGTCCCGACGCTAGGATGGGAAGAAATGCCCGAATGGGAATCAAACCCCCAATGAACTAGCTTCCTCATCTATAAACTGCATGCACCCATGTTGACACATGTCTTCTTGAAGCCACATGAGTTCCACTTAGCACTTGTTTCCTTTTTTCCCAGGAACTTAGGACAACACTGCTTAAGTCAACCATAGGCTTTGGGAAATAATAATAAAATATTATTCCCTTAGATATAATCCCTTATAGCTTAGACCCTAGGCCTAGACACTTAGCCCCCCTCCCTTACCCTACCTAGTGGATCTTAGTTCCCCACAATGCTTCTTCATGGTTGGTCTACAAGCAACAATGTAATTTTATTAATGATGCGAGTACTTACATATATAAAATTAGGATCAGTGGCCTTGGCATTTGGCTCACCATCCTAATAAACACATAAGTCTCTCAGCTTATAACCACTCGGCTCACCAACCTATAAACATAATTACAATTCAGCAGGGGCTCGGCCTTGGGGTATTACAATCCCCTCTCCTTATTTTTTCATTGTCCTCAGTGCAACTTATTTACAGAAAAACAATAAGATTTCCAAAATATTCAAAAAGATACGGGTACTCTACCCGCATAGCATATTCATGCTTCCATGTTTCATCCTCAAGACCGTACCAATTCTATTGGACTTTTACAAGCCCAATGGATCGATTTTGGTGCTGCTTGCTTTTCTAGTCTAGTATATGCACCAGATGCACTTGCAAGACGCCTTCTTGATCCATCTGAATCACATTCCAATTAATCACATGATTAGGATCAAGTATATATTTCTTAAGCAATGAAACATGAAACACATTATTTATAGTCATGGATGCAAGCAATGCAAGCATGTAAGAAACTGGTCCAATCCTTTCTAGGATTTCAAATGGCCCACAATATCTGGCTGCCAACTTGGAACAATTTCCCAACTTAAGGGAACTTCTGTTGGCTTTCACTTTCAAGAAAACATGATCACCCACTTTAAACTCCCTATGGGTCCTGTTCTTATCAGCATAATTTTTTTGCCTGTCTTGGGAAACCTTCAAATTCTTCTCAATCTTCAGTATTTGTTCTTCCATTTCCTTAAGAAAATCTGTCCCAACCACTACCCTATCAGATGGGTTATCCCAGCTTACTGGGATGTTTCACTTTATGCCGTAAAGTGCTTCAAATGGGCTCATCTTCAATGATGCTTGATACCCATTGCTGTAGGTAAATTCTACCAATTGTAGATAATCTTCCCATTTAGATGGTTTTTCCATCACATAAATCCTTAACATATCTTCTATCACTTGGTTTACTCTTTTTGTTTGTCCATATGACTTTGGGTGATAGGTTGTGCTGAAATTTAGATTCATTATGAACCCTTTGAATAAACCTTTCCATAAATTTGAGGTGAATTTCAGGTCTCTGTTAGACACAATTGTCTTGGGAATACCGTGCAATCATGCTACTTCCTTCATATAGGTATTGGCGTCATTAGCTGCCTTATGAGTATTCTTCAATGAAATAAAATGGGCAACTTTAGTAAGCTTATCCACCACCACCATGATGGAATCATGTTTCTTTCCGGTTCTGGGCAATCCTATGATGAAATCCATTGTCACCACTTCCCACTTCCACTTAGGAATGGGTAAAGGCTGTAGCAACCCTGCTGGGTGCCTATGTTCATCTTTAACCTTCTGACACTCCATACATCTAGCGATGTATTCTACAATTTCCTTCTTCATTCCTGGCAAAAAATAATGGCTCTTGACTGCTGCCACTATTTTCTGATATCCAGGGTGCCCAACATAAGGCACATTATGTATTTATTTCAAGATCATAATTATCAACTCCTGTGAATTAGGTACATAAATTCTATTTTTGTACAAGAGTGTTCCATCAACTTCCAATTTATAATCTTCCACTTTTTGTAGCATCTTACCTTGCTGTAGCTTTGCCACCACTTTCAGGTACTTCAAATCTTCATTTGCAACTTCCAAAATTCTATCTTTAATATCAGTTTGATACATGCTAATGGTCGTAGCTTGTAGTTCATGCATTCTTCTGCTGAGTGCATCAACCACTTTGTTATCCTTTCCTTTGATATGCTTGATATCAAAGTCGTACTCACAAATGAATTCCAACCATCTACTCTGCCTAGCATTCAAGGTTGGTTGATCAAACAAATACTTCAGACCATTATGTTCCATCCTCAGTTCGAACCTCCTTCCCATGTGGTAGTGCTTCCATTTCCTCAGAGCATGCACTATGGCTACCAACTCCAAATCATGAGTTGCACAATTCTTTTCACGATCCTTCATTTTCCTGGACTCATAACATATTACAAACCCATTTTAACTAAGGAATCCTCCCAATCCTTCTTTGCATGCACCTGTACACACCACAAAATCTTCATTCAGGTTTGCAATTCTTAGGATCAGAGCATTCGTTAATAGTTACTTCAATCGTTGGAAGCTTCTCTCACATTCTTCTGTCCATTGAAATTTGTTCTCCGTCCTTTGAAAGGAAGTGATGGGGTGAGCTATCCTTGAGAATCTTACAATGAACCTTCTGTAATATCCAGATAGACCCATAAAGGATCTGACTTTTGTCACATTCTTTTTCGCTGACCATTATCTAATGGCTTCTATCTTCTCAGGATGCATGACTATCCCATCCTTTGAAATGATATGTCCCAAGTAATGGATCTGCTTTTGATAAAATGAGCACTTGCTGAATTTGGCATACAACTGGTGCTCTCTTAGCACCTGCAACACCATCTTCAGATGATGTTCATGCTCTTCCTCCGACTTGGAATACACCAAGATGTCATCCGAAAAGACTATGACAAACTTGTGTAGATATTCTATGAATACACCATTCATTAGGCACATGAAAACAACGGGTGCATTTGATAACCCAAATGGTACCATTGTGAATTCATAATGATCATACCTTGTTCTAAAGGTGGTCTTGTTGATGTATTCATATTTTATCCTTACCTGGTGGTACCCTACCTTGAGATCTATTTTTAAAAATATCTTGGCATCCTTCAACTGATCAAAGAGATCATCGATCCTTGGTAAAGGATACTTGTTCTTAATAGTCACCTTGTTCAACTGTCTGAAATCGATGCACAATCTCAATGTCCCATATTTATTTTTCATGAACAAGACCGGGGCAACCCAAGGTGACACACTTGGGTGTATATACCCCTTCTTTAGAAGTTCTTCAAGATGCAATTGCAGTTCTTTCAGCTCTGGTGTAATCATTCTGTAAGGAGTTTTTGACACTGGAGCTGCTCTAGGCATCATGTTTATAAAGAAGTCAATATCTCTCTTCGGGGGTAGTACTGGTACCTCCTTGAATCCATATTCAAAATCTTTTAATACTGCATGGTCTTCAATATTTGATACCTTGTCCTTATGTGCTTCTTCCATATGAGCTACAAATAATTGACAACCTTTCCTGTAGCACTTCTTCAGCTGCATTGATGATATTTCTCTGAGAGAAACTGCTATGGGAATTCCTTGGACTTTCCTTGGGTTTCCTTCCTCATACAGGCAAGTGAATGCCTTGTTATGACAGTCTAAGATGGCATGGTTATGGTCTAGCCAATCTATCCCAATTAGACAGTCATAGGAACCCAAAGGTAAGATGTTCAATTCAACCCTTGTGCTCAGTTCATTCATGTCCACTGAACAGGACTTAACCAAATCAACAACCCCTCTCTTGGCTCTTGTAGCTAGCTGCACTAACCAATATTTTCCATGCTTGCTTCTTGGCAAATGTAAACTTTCCACCATTATAGGATCTATGTAACTATGACTAGCTCCTGAATCAATTAAAATAGTAATGGGTTGGTTGTTGATCATACCTTCCACTTCAATCATATGTGTCTGATATTATGCGTGCTTGTTGTCCAGGGCTGCGTAGATCCTTGGTACACTTCTTCCCATGTTCTCCACTGTTTATTCCTGTTGAACATTGTGGATAACCCTCACTTTTTCATTTCTGTGGGGGAAATCTTTGTACCTATGATTTCCTTTACAACCCCAAAATTCCATAGGTGGTTGTCTTGGAATTTTCCCACCTACTTCAGCCTTCCTAGGATCTCTAAAACCTGGCTGTCCTTGAGGGATATTCCTAAAAAATGGTGGTTTGTTTCCCTTTTTTCTCTGCTCCCTCTTAAACTTCTTCTTGTCTTTCCAAGATTTTTGGAAAGTAGGCTTTTGTTTTTGCTGATCATATAAGCATTTTTCTCTCCGTATAGTTTCTTCCATATTTTTCGGGTCATCATATTGGATCTTGTCACTGATGGAAGATGGAATCTCACTCAGATACATTTGAATATTAATTGTCTCGTCCTTGATGAAGGGAACATATTTCAACAACTAAAAGAATATTCTTTCATACTCATCAATGGGCATACTTCCCATCTTGAGTTTGAAGAACTCTTTCATTTTCTTGTCATAATACCTCTTAGTTAAGTACTTATTTTCAAAATGTCTCTTGAATTCCCTCCATGTAACATTATTTTCTCTAACGTGTTGTACTTGCACAAGCTGCTCCCACCATATGGATTCCTTTCCTTTAAGTTGGTAAATGGAAATTCTTCCCTCTACATGAGAAGAATAGTTCTGCAATTGGAAATATTTCCTCATGCCCAACAATGATGTCTCAACATCTTCATATTTCTTGTGTTCTCCATCAAAAGTAGGAGGCTTAATCTTGTCCATTTCTCCCTTCAGTTCATCCACTCTAGATATCCTATGCTTTCTGGTAGGACATGGGATTTAACTACTATGTGCCCTCTTATTGGAATGTTTCAGGGAGTGACAATGATGCCTGATAACAATTCTTGATCTTCTTTTCTTCTCAGGGGTCCCGCAACTCCCTGTTTTTCTTGATCCACTCTCCTTATCCAACATATTTTCGATTCTTTCCAAGATCTATATGAACTTTAAGTTGAATTCTCCCTATTGACCCCTGGATTCCATGAGTGTTATTTTCTCGGTGAGTCTGGGCATCTTTCTGCAATCTTTCAATGATTTTCATCATGTATCCTTCGTTATATATCTCTTCTCCATGCCCATTGGAGTTTTATCCTTCAACTCCCAAATGGACATCCATTCCTTTAGATTCATTATCTCAACTGAAAACATTTCGTGCCTCCTCCATTATTTGCATTTTGCGAAAATTCAATTCGGTTCTGACAATCATTAACTTTGCAAACACAATGTGAAATCAACTGAAATTTGTCAGGCCATCAGTTCTTAACAATTACACAGTATTCATAAACCAATTTGATTCAAAGAAAACTTTCAAATTCCATTTTCTTTCTGATCTCTGCTCTATTTTGCAATAATTTTTGGGCAATATTCTGTTTCTCTTAGCACCCCACCCATGTGACCATGGGATGTGGCCAAGCGCTAGGTCAATAGGCACTTATTCGGGACTTCGGGCCTCCGGCTTCAAAAGTTTTCAAAGCACATCACAACAATCCCCTCGAAGTTTTGGATTATCGAACTCATGAAGTAGAGTGGATCAACCATCCACATCTACCCATAATCCAACGACTGGAACTCACTATAGATCCTTAGGCATATGAGTTCCAAGACTTCGGAGCTTTCGGACTTCAGGACTTTGGAGGCTTTCACATCCGCACCTTCCCAACACTGTGAACCGTTAATCTCCTAACACTTCCATGTCACCTTTGGTGATTTCATTATGTCATGTCACTTCGGTGTTATGAAACTTCAGAAGGTTCCTCCTTTCGTTCCTTATGAACCATCCTTCTGGAGTGTCAAGTCTTCGGGCTTCAAAACTGGCGGTGCACATCCACTAGGACCCAAAACTTCCATTCTTGGACTAAGGTGCCAAATAGTCACATCACTTAACACTTTTCAAATTGTGGGGAAATGCATCCACAGTTTGGAGTAACCTGTCTTTCATCCCACAATTCTTCTGACGTTTACATGTAACCCTTTGGTGAAACCATGGTTTGGATTGCGGGACTGCCTTGGAGAATTAAATCCTAGGCAACTTGGGTCCCTGCAATGACTCCTGGCCATTGATCTTGATGTATCATGATCAATGTTAGTGTGGGTCTTCCTACCTTTAACTATGTTATGTAACCTCTGGGCCCACATAGTACAACTGATAACATTCCAAGTGGGGGCACATGGCAGGTATAGGAGAGGTCCATGTCACCTCTAGGTGACATCATCGTGACTCACCACTT
>JASDQU010271409.1:0-15303 GCA_032191745.1 Picea mariana
TTCTAGGATAACACAATCCATAAAGCATCTTCCCGTGAGGGATTTCACCATAAGGGGACCACTTTGGAGTTCATCCATTTGTACACCTTATCAATCATGATAATACAATAATGAGTCATCTATACATTTTTCCAACAATGCATCATATACTAATGGAACCACATCGATCCATATTCATCATGTATCAATGACAACTCATTGATCCATCTTCATCTATGCATTCTCATCAAGAACAATACATATTATATTACATCAATCATCAATCAATCAATCCTTTGACATCAATCAATCACTTGACATGAATAAATGACATCAATCAATCAAACCATTGGCATCAATGACAACATGATCCAACATAAAAAATGTTTACCACCTAATTTTGGACAGTCGACCTTCCTCACAAAGCTCGGCCTAAACTAGCAGCCTGCAACCATCTTCATAACTTTGTCACAAAAAATTTCTAGGTCCAGCCCCTTCAATTTTTACCACAGAGTTTGAGGAGAGTTCAACATTCTTCCTTTATACCACAAGGACCTTTCTTCTAGGTTTTGATAGACTTAGAGGCCTACGGCCAACCTCTTCTTTACCACAGAAAATTAAGGGGGGGTCCGACCTCAACCTTTACCACTTAAGGAGATGTCCGAACCTCTATTCTTTATGCCAGCAACAAGGTCACCTTCCATGACTGCCTTCCCTTTTGACTGTGCACATGATCATCTTCAAGCCTGCTCTAATACCATGTTGATTTTATGGTAAGCTAATGAATTTTAATTTTCTTACTTATTTAGCATAAACCGAACCATAATTACTACAACAAATCAATATCACATGAAGAATAACCTTGCACAAGAACACAAGAAGTATCTTGGGAAACCCTTCTCAACAAGGGAATAAAACCCAGCCAATCCTTTGTTATCTCAAGAGAAAGACCTCTGACACCATCACCAAACCTACCACACAAGAGGGTGTTGTAATTCTCATAATTTCAGACCACAACTTATGAAATCATGAGATGACACAATGTTAAGTGTATTTCCTCAATGGGAATTCACCTTTATTTATATAAGACTTATCACATCAAATGATGTGTCTATTGGCACAATAGGTGTAACACATCCATGGTGGGGCATCGCAAATTTATTTTTCCTTAACTAACTCATCTCGAATCATCTCTCTGAGATGATTCATTCTCTTCTACTTGCTGGTAGTTTTCTAACGACTACTACCAGATTCTAAACCGACTATTGGTTTATATATTACATCTTCCTGAAGTTCTTCAGGCGTTCATTGGTTGAGGTCCACGTGATGCCCCCATGGATTCGTCTCATTAGTATCATCTCTTGGTTCCTACCTCTCGTCGGGAAGGTCCATCCATCAACCAATCTGACGATTGGCTTAACCCTCGTCTGATACATAGGCTAGAAGGGAATTTGGAGTTCAACACTTCAGCATTGAACGTCTCCTTTATATCTACAAACGTGACCTCCCGAAGTCTCAAAAGATTGCCACACGGTTCCGACCTTCGGACCTTTTTGGTATCTCTATAATGCTATGTCCCAAATCCTCTGGAGTCCCAAAGTCCCAGACTCCTGGAGTCCCAGTCACTAGTAAGATATGGGATCCTCTCTCTATCTAACTCAACTCCTATTCCATATATCTAATGAATGTAGGCTTACAATATTCATACTCAAAGGATTCAGATATTTGAATTTTCTTTAGATCCTCAAATCTCTCCATGAGATTTGTACCTAACCCTATGATCTCTCTAGATCTCTATAAACTCTTGATATGTATCTTAACAAGGAATATTTGATTACATATTATCAATATCAATCCAACAAATTCTATCCTATGCAATCCTTCTAGGATTCAAATAAAATATAGGAATTACAATAATTTCAAATTAGGGAACCCACTCCCTTAGTAAATTCAAAGACCCCAAAGGCCTACTTAACAAAGTTGATTTTGGAGGGAAAATGCTCCTACATCAGACTCCCGTGGTTGAAATTTTCATGATATCCTAATCATGTTCCTTCAAATACTCAGTTTTTTTTGTCCCCATCCTTGATGTTGTCCTTATGCTCTGTTTCATGCTTTCTTCACTATTTTCCTCCATATTTCAAGATCCTAAACTTTATTTTGGTGTTGCTTAGTTTGTTTCCTTGCTGCCTCATCTCTGTTTGAGGTTTTCCAGGATCCCATATCTTACTTGTTTACTTTCCTTTCACCTTGCTGATGTAATATCTCTCATCCATATACAATTTATGGTTGGCTGCCTTTTTCATCCCATGGTGTCCCCATATGGACTTCCTCATCCTCAGCTACCATAGTTCATCAATTTCAATTTCCAACTTTGCCTCTTTCTTCCTCTGTCCTTCATATGGACTCCACATAGATTATGCCAACTCTTTGGCCTCAATTCCTTTGATGTATTCCATGGGAATCCTCCTCAAAGCCTGCAACTTCTTCCTCTACATCCTGCAATTTCTTTTGGTCTTCACCTCCATATTCTTTAGACAACTCTGCATCCTCTGGTTGCCTATAATACTTAGAAAAATAATTAGTTTGAAAAAATAATAACCCTTCTCCTATTGATGGCTTGAATTATTATTTCAAATCATATATCATTGAATACTCTATGTCTACAAAAACTATGCAGTCTTCATCAATCCTTGGATTGATCAACTAATATTCCAATAATCTTAGCTCTTCATCATAATATGTTAGCATTGTATCTGAATGCTACTCTTAAACTCCTTAATTCTCTTTATGGCTATCTTCATAACTTTCATACACATACCAATGATTAATTTTAAACCCCTGAGACTCCCCAGTCTCATCTGACATCATCTCCTTGTACTATCCTAAGCACCTCATCAGACTTTCATCATCAGCATCGACTTCTTCAACAATTTCATTTACAAGTTGTTTATAGTATTCAACCTGACTATTTTTATTATATGAAAATATATTATCTTCCATCATAAAAAAATTATGATTTTGTTCTGCATCTATGCCTTTAGGAAGCATATCTCCACCTTTAGTAATATTTATTATAGTCCTAGATGACTTTCAAACTTCATTCTTTAAACAACTTGTAATCATACACAATTCATTAGTTTTAAAAATATAAGACCCTATGGTCTCATTTGATGCCTCTGACATCATCCCCACACACTTCTCTGAACTTTCCCAATAGTCCGTGAGACTCTCAACATGTCTCTCTTCAACCTCTTCATCATCATCCTCTCCAAGGAATGATCCTTACTCTGGTTCACATAATTGAACTCCTTCTTCCATCATTGACCTTTGTCTAAACTTAGCTCCTCTGAGTTTCTCTTTCTCCAATGAAGCACTCAATTTGTGCCTCTTCTTCTTCTCTAGCTCTTCCTCTTTCCTGATGAAAACATTAATTTTGTGCATCAATTTCCTCATAAATAAATGCATAATAATCCATTCGACCTTTAGCCTCACATTCCAACCTTGTCTCTGGTCTTAATTGTTTTCTTGTAGTAGCTCCCTAATTATACCAGGTCTTTCTTTTAACTCATCAAGTTATTTTTCAAAATTCTCTTGACTCATCTTCTCTCTACCAATTGCTCTGACATTCTCCTTTCTCTGGCTATGGCTTCTCTATGAACCTTTATCATGACTATCAGTAGTCATTTCCATCCTCTCCTTTTGTGAGCTTCTCCTTTTCCACCATGAGTTACATTAATCCTCCTTTGTAGCAATTCTCCACACCTTGCCACTCAATACCTCATCAATATTTCCTCATGTCTTGACCTCTGGGTATCCCTATGGTTCTCTCTTCTAGAAACTTTTGAGAATCCTTTGTTCTTCTCTAGATATTGCACCTACTCACATTCTTCTGAGAACTTCCATTGTTCTCCTTACTTCCAATCCTCAGCTAGAAGTGTTCACAACATCCCTTGCTGCAATCTTTTTCCTGCCACAAGATTCTCTTCTTTAAGAGCCTCCCTTTCTCTTTATTCTTTGTCACAATTCCTCTGTTGTAATGGCTATCACCATTTCATTTCTCCTTTTTCTACTATTTGAAAACATAAATATGTTTTCACTAGAGTCAATTATAAAAACATCAGACCAATACCTGCAAGATCTATTCTAAGATCTTGTCTTCTATAAATTTCTTCCTAACTCTTCTCCTTGGTTGGAATGGCCTCAACTCTGCAACAATTCACTAAGGAAACTGTATATCTAATTCCTTTTTATACATGTTTGCAAAATCTACTTCTCTAGTAGATTTGCATATCCCATAACTTTTAAGTTTTATACTACTACTTATGAAATTTCAAATTTGGAAAACTTCGCTTCTTCAATTTCAGAGCATATTTGTACTATGATACTACTCGATAGAGACCTAACGATCAATTCCCATAGGTTCATAATTTGTAAATAAATCTACTACAGCTATAGTACTCGATATGATCTCAATATTTCCCTCTGGGACCTTATTGTTCCTTTCCTAATTCACATTCCTATGCACAGATCATGCATTGAAACCCTACATTAAACCCCAAATCAATAGGTTCTAAAACTCTATCGAAATCATTCATATGACTTTGGGTTATAAATAGGTGCTAGGGGTCATTGGAAATGAAAATATCATCGCCAATTTCTTTATTAGAGGTCTCATGCTATGGAATCCATTCAAAACTTTTAATCCTGATATACCGATGCTAACTCTTCATAGGACCAAGTGCCATGACCTTGCGCCAAAGCTCCAATTCTTCGGTGCCTTCACTCATCAGCGCCCATTCCATCATCCCTGGAACCCAAGGCTATGTCCTTGTGCTTTATCTAAGTGATGGGCATCATCATCAACCCTTTCTCTATCAAACATCTCGACATGCACAAAATTACACTACCCCCGACGATGAACTAGTTGCTAGGGTCTGTGCGCTTAACCTTTCATAAGACCACAAGATAGAACCATGTGCTTAGATCATCATTGCTAACAATATCGTCGTCAACTCGTTTACTGGAATATCGACACCATAATCCCGACGATATGTTGTATCTAAAGATACTGGGTCTACTATGAATCTTCCACTCCAATGGAACACTGCCACACACCTTCTTCTAGAACCCTTGACCCGATCTACTTTGAATAGATCCTCATCGTCGATCTAATAAGATTTTAATCTCCACCATTGATTTCATCTTTGTGAACACCTTATATTTCATTTACCCTTATCATTTTCGGCGATATCATGGTCATCATCGACATTCCCAACGTGGATATCGCCATCAACAATTTCAAAATAGATTTCAACAAATCCCGACTAGATGCAGTCTCCCAACGATGTGGTTTCAGCCATTGATTTTGATGATTCGATGGATCATCCTCCACCATTGATCTCTCATGATCAATGATCATGATTCATTGCCTTCCTTCCACTACCCTATTGGTATCTATAGATCAACTGCTACATGTCCTTTCAAAGTTTGTAGATCTAGCTCACTCAGAGTCGACTGTTGATCTACTTGACTTTGTCGTATCTGGGACTAAAATAAACTTGAAGTTTTGATCTAGTAGATATATTAATGATGATTGGAAACCTCCAATGATATGTCTTCACTAGATTAAGAATTCTCTGTCATCGATCTATATTGATCAACGGTCACCATTCTTCGACACCTGTAAAGGAAATTAACTCCATTTATTGAAGTTATTCGACCCTTGACTCACCTTCGCACTAAACCAAATTCAATATTTGGTTCATCCTCGATGCTACTCCAATTTTATTGTCAGCTCGAACATAATTTATCCTTCCCTCTCTGAACGGAGGATTTTATTGCAGTTTAACCCCAAAACCTGCAACCATGACTTTGGGAGAGTCTGATCTGGACTTCAACCGCTCAACACATGAACACAATACAATGGAAGAGACCCAAATTTTACATTGACCCAAAGAGCCCATAAACACAAAGATTTCAATGAATGAATATCTATACATAAGTTTACATAAGGCCTTTCTCCTTCTAGACCTTTTTATCACACAATTTGTAGTTAGGATAATAGATGGATGAAAAGAGATCAAACTGGTGTAATTAAACCAATCCCACCCACTGTCACCTCGATGGGAAGGTTCTTTCTATTTAGGAAGGTAAGGCCCAAGGGAGACGTCCCTGATGACCTGGGGTTTTGAGAAGGGAAAAGGTTTAGAAAGGCTAAGTGCTAGTAATCCCACTCACAAGTCACCACCTGATCAGAAAGTCTGGCTTGTGGCCAATAAAGAAAACCAGAAGTAATAAACAATAAGATCACATGCTTGAGACAAAGCAACAATAAAACGATTCACATGAAAGTTTGCTTGTTGGTTAGTACTTCATATAATCAATGACCTTTCTGATAATAAGAAATTGAGCAATAAATATTCACGAAGTCAATGCTTGTACAATAGAAATGGTTACAATATCACTTCTTCAATAAATGTTGAAGAAACTTGGCATTCAATGTAATAAATTAACACTTCATTGGATAATGCCTTAACCAACCATTCAATTTATTATAGCCGAACAAAGGTGTTTATAGAAAAATATGACGACAACAAATAGGGTTAGAATATTAGTCTTAGGCTAGGGTTTGTTCAAAGTATTAGAAGTTGTTTTGAGATCACACTAGGGCTTAGACCAGTGTGTTCCTAGGGTATATGGAGTCAAAAGGAGGACGCAAAAGCTGAAGGATCAAGTGATAATAGTAAGACTAAGGAAAAGAGAGTTAAACCTTGAGGTGTTACTATGGCTAGGCCTCAAAGATGAAACCCTAGGGGAGAGAGGCTCAATTTGGTGTAGGGGAACTAGGCCTTAGTTCTCTCTCCTCCTTCCTTAGCTCAATGGAAAAAACAACTAGCTCAAAAGGTTGCATAAAACTAAGACAAGAAGGTTTGCAAGTAACCTGTTACTATGGCAAGGCTTTACTAGGCAAACCCTAGGGAAAATTGGCTCACCAAGGTGTAGGGGAACTAGACCTTGATGCCTTTTCTCCTTCTTAGCTCAACAACTAAGAAAAATAGCTAGCATGGAAGAATATGGATGGAGTGTTGCTATGGCAAGGCTCAATCCTCTTCAACAAGGGCTAGAAAGAAAGAATAGAGTGTTGCTAAGGTAAGGCTCTATCTCACTTCAGCAAATAAAATGGCATAAAACCTTGGTAGGGACATGAGACAAGGAAATTCAATGTGTGCTTGTCCCCTAGGGTTTAAATCAGAAAATCATAACCATAAAATCAAGAAAAACAATACTACAACCATTCAATTAAGAATTTTTACAAAAATTCAGTTACATTTAAACAAGAAATCATATAGCAAACCCTAGTTGCAATACCTTCCACCAAGAGAAATTCCAAAATGCCAAAAAAATACTTCCTTCAACATGTGCGCCTCACAAGTTCAGCCAAATACTCCAAAGATAGCCCAAATTTTAGACCTGACTAATGAGTGAGTGAAAGATGATGAAAAATGAAGGTAAAAACCCTCAATTTATACAGTACAATGACCTAATTTTACTTTTTAGGTCATAAAAAGGCTGACAAGGCTAAAATACTAAAATCATATTGTTTTACATTAAATGTTCAAATTAAAACCCTAATCAAGAAATAGAAGGATGCCATCCCCTTTCTAGGGTGACGTTAGCTCCTTTGAAGGAAAATGCAACCTCCTGAAGAAAAACGTTAGCCCTCCTTGTGCTTCTCCAAGTTGCCACATGTGCCAAACTGCCATTTCCATCTGCTAAAACACTCATGAAGAAAGGATGACGTCATGAACCTCCTAGGTGACATCCTAGGCCTTCCAAGGCCATCGTTCCACTGAAAAGGGCACAATCCCCCTAGGTCAAGTTGTGTCAGGGTGCCTCTGCAAGACGTCCTTCTTCTCTCCGATGTAAACCCCTCTTTCCTATTTGTGCCCCCTGCTGGGGTCTCAACGTCCATCTGGTGGGATCTTCAATCCCATGTAGGTCCGAACTGATCATATCCCCATGTGTACCTGTCCAACATGGTACCTGTCTATTGGGCATGATCCTGCACATCAATAGCTACACCCTCCATGGGCTCATAAGTCACAGGGATCATAACAATGTCAATCACATCTCATCATCAATATTATGAAACATCTGCATAAAACCTCTATTACCCCAGTTAAAAGATCAAAGAGATTATACAAGCCTGCAATACAAGTTTGGGGAAAGTGACAGGGCCTCCTATTGGGATAGTGTCCACTGGAAAAGGAAAGTTCCTGGAAGAGACTTCATCTAAGCCATGTAAGTGGGTGATGTGGATAAGGGATGTCCTAACAATGGGTGTAGTGAAAGCAGGCGAATGCAAAGATTTACCTATGGGTGCCTTTGTAGAAGGTGAGCTGCACCTTTCCTGGATGCAATTTTTCCAATCCCATTCATGCCTTTTATTCTTTATTATTATTTCTTTTTCTTCAAAAAGCTAATTGGGAGACAATGCCCTGACGTGGTGACCAATGGTGGCAGTGCTACCCACAAGTAATTTCACAGAAATGAGAAGGTTGGGTTGTGATGAGACCCCCTTTCTCTTGGCCATGCAACCAAGAGCCACCACCCTGGCATGGTAACCAGCTGCTAGTAGTGTCATACTGCTACGTACCCATGGACATAATAGGTTGGCTCGTGATGAGACCCCCTATCCTCTGACTAGGTCTTGTTTTATTCATTTTTTATGAGTCCCTCTTATTTCTTGCTAAGAAGCCTTTTATTGCTTTCTCGGGGATCCCTGGGCGAAGCATCTCGAGGTTTTTTTTTTAGGATTTTATCTTTTTCCATCTTTCTTTTAACTTCTGGGCCTTTAGCCCCTTCTTCCCACAAGGCAAGGTGCAACCCTTAAATGATTGGCCAACCCAATGCCCGGACAAGTGAAATGGGATAGATGAGGGGGAAGCAAGATGGAAGAGTGGTGATATGATGGGAGTAGACGATGGATTTTCATAAATCCCCCCAGTGGCAAACCAAAACCTGCAGACACATGCTTACTAGGGCATCCTATCATTCCCCCCAGACATGGTCATTTGGGAAAGTATAAGATCCAACCATTCGTTAGAAACAAAATGAATTAAATGCACATATTCAAAGGTTTTGAGGATCAAAGTGACACATACCATGATACCCGGACTCATTACTTCATGGAGCAAGAACCATCTCGGACACAAGACCAAGATGATGGTGATGGATGTTGTTGTTGCTGGCAAAGTAGAGGCACTGAAAGGGAAAAAAGATGGGCCCTCCAGGGCCATCCCTAAGTCGATCTAGCTCTCGGTACTCCATGCTTAGGACCTGTGGGCCTTGAGACATAATCTCCTAGTTATCCGTAAAAGTGGGGATAAAATTTGGCTCCAACTCAGGGACATGTGCTCACCATAGAGCACATGAGAACCTCAACATCTCTGGCATAACCTGTTTACCTATTTGATCTCAATAACAACTATTAGTAACCTATTGGGGTTCCGTAAGTTACGGGATTCCTCTGCCGAATATGTCCAACTGTCAAACTATACACCTAAACTTCCGCCAAGTGGTTGTAACCGTATGATAAAATGGGAGGCCCATGGGTTCAACCTCGGGACCTTTGCCTAACCAAAGCCTTTAAATAGTATCCATTAACCAATGCGCCCAATCACCTTTTAATGCACAACCACCCAGATTTTAGTATAAAAATGGGTTTCTGCCAATGTATTAGGGGGAAGGGAGATATCAAGGCACAGTCATATGAACTGGGCACACATTTTGAGAAAATTTCCAGTCATTTATTGCAGAGGTAGGCACAAAAATTGAGATAGGGGTGTCTCTTGGGCTTGAAAGTGCTAGACTCAGATCAAGGCATGGAGACAGTCATTTTTAGGTAATTCGACACCACAAACGTAGTGGAGATGTTTGTTTTTTTATCTAAGCAAAGATTCTATAGCTTAACTCCATAATGAGGTATACTTATGTATTTTGACCAATTCTTTGTGAGTTAATAAAATGGCCTACCCATTTGAGAGCAGGACCCAAAGACATAGTCCACTAGGGACGAACTCCATTATCAAATTTTTTTGTTCATATTTCATGATTATGTCTCTTTCCTTTTGAGTTTTTCCTTATTTATGGTGCACTTTAGTTTCTTCTCATTTAATACAATTCTTTAATAATTCACCAGACGAAAAGATCCCAGATCATGTTGGTATTAGAGCAGTCGTATTTGACTTTAATTGTTGAGTATGAATGCTTACTAGGGCCAAGAATAAGCATGGTGAAGGAACTCTTAAGACTTTCAATCCCAAAGTTGGTCGTGCAGCCTGAAGGAAGAAAATGTCAGAAGAGGACAAGTGTGATGAATAGGAGAAAAACTTTCACATGGTCTTTCATCGCATGTCAGAAATGGTCGAACGAATGTATGGAGATTACGAGAAGAGGATAAAGAAGAAAGAGAAGAAAAAGGAAGAACATGTAGATGGTGATGCTTTGGTAAACCAAGGGGCTGAAGGATATCCTCCTGAGCCTCCATATTCACCTTCAAGTTCTAGTTCTTCTTCCTCTAAGAATTCTCATCATTCTAGCCATAAAGCCTCTTTTAAGAACCATTGTTAAAACTTGATGTAAAATTTTCTTTACCTATGTTTAATGGAGATGCTAATCCTGAAAAGCTAGATAATTGGATCCGATAGGTTGAAGTATATTTTCATGTTCAACATATTGATGAAGAGGAAGTTAAAGTGCAACTGGATTCTCTTCGGTTGGAAGGCATTGCTCTCGTATGGTGGGAGAGCAAGCTTCACGAGAGGAGTAATTGTGGTAATCTTCTTTCCTCATGGTCAGAATTTAAATAATAGATAAGGAAGTGGTTCTATCCATTAGGGTATTTACATAAAGCAATGATGGAATGGAAAACCTTAATACAAAGTAAAGGTCAGACTATACAGAGTTTTACAGAAGAATTTAGGAAGAAATCTCTTGCATTGAATATTCCTTTGGATTCTTATGAAACTTTAATGAAGTATATAGAAACACTTCACAGTTGTATTCGTCATACTTTTCTCTTGTTTAATCCCACTAGTATTGACAAAGTTTATGTGCAAGCCACTCACCTTGAGAACAGGGGGAAACATGTTCAAGAAGATCCCACAAAGAAACCTTCCAATTGCCCACAAAAGACTTTCAAGAAGTTCAAAAGGAATTATAAGAAGACCACTACAGTAACAAGAGAAGGAGGAAAACCATCTTGTACTCATTGTAAGAAGAGCAGTCACGATGAAGAACATTGTTGGAAACTACATCCAGAAAAGAAACCAAAACAGTTCGTTGGAAAGTGGAAGACAAAGACCGTTGCTACAGTGCAACAAGATCTTGGTTATGATTCAAGAGATGAAGGAAAGAACATAGTGGTTGGAGTACAAGGTAAATATTCCCTTCATGCTAGTTCTTCCAATAAATAATCTCATGTTGATGAACGAAAGAGGAATGAGTTATTTCATATACGAGTTGTATCTAAACATACTAAGATAGATACATTATTTTATCTAGGTTCCCAAGTAAACTTAATATCTGAAGCACTTTTCAAGAAGATGGGTCTTGAAACAAAACCACATCCGAAGCCTTATCCTCTTGGTTGGGTATGTGATAAAGAAAAACTTAATGTCAACAAACAATGTAGGATCAGATTTTATATTGCTTCAAAGTTGATTGATGAAGTGGATTTGGATGTTGTACCACTTGATATATGTGGCATAGTGTTGGGGAGTCCTTATATTTATGATAGAAAAGAAACATTATTTCATCATGAGAACAAATACCACCTTACTAAAGGGGGAGTGGAGTATATTGTTAGATCTCACAACATGAGGGTAACTACAACACTTGTTAGTGCAGGGAAAATGAAAAGACTCATAACCACTTTTAAGAGATATGTACTCATGGTCATCAAAGAGAAAGATATCGGGACATCCGACGCTTTCCAAGTAAAGAGGAATTAATTGATATTGTTTCTAAGTATCATGATATTTTTTTAGGAACCAGATGGATTACCTCCTAAGAGGGAAATCCAACATGAGATACATCTTTAGCAGGATTCTCCTCTTCCTAATGTGGGCATGTATAGGATGTCATTTGTGGAGATGGCAGAGATCAAGAAGCAGGTACAGGGCTTATTGGATCAAGGGGTCATCAAGCCAAGTTCATCTCCTTGTGGTTCTCCGATCGTGATGGTGCCAAAGAAAGATAGAACATGGCGAATGTGTGTCGATTACCAGGCCTTAAACAAAATCACAGAGAAAAATCGATACCCTCTTCCTCATATAGACAATTTACTTGATCATTTGAAGAATGTTGTTTATTTCACTAAGTTGGATTTGCGTAGTGGATATCATCAAATCAAGGTTGCATAAAAGGATGCATGGAAGACTACTTTTAAAACCAAATAGGGATTGTTTGAGTGGTTAGTTATGTCATTTGGGATTTGTAATGCTCCGACAACTTTCATGCGTGTGATGAATGAGGTATTCAGGCCTTTCCTAGATGACTTTGTGATTGTGTATTTAGACGACATTCTTTTTTTTAGTAGGATTTGGGATGAACATGTGAGGCATGTAAAACAAGTATTGGATACTTTGCAAAGGGAAAAGTTGTATGTGAAAATGTCTAAATGTGAAATTGGCAAGACTGCACTTGTATACTTAGGTCCTATTGTAGGAGGAGGAAAATTGAAGATTGATCCTTCCAAAATTGAGCTAATTGTAAATTGGCCTGAGCCAAAAAGTGTGACCAAGATCCATATCTTCTTAGGTGCAATCCAGTATTTGAGGAGATTCATTCCCAACTTCTCCTTTATAGAATCTCCTTTGCATGCCTTAACCAGTGTGAAGAACACTTTTCAGTGGGAAGGAAAGCACCAAAAATCTTTCGACACTTTGAAGGAGAAGATCAGTACTACACCAATATTAGAACTGTTGAATCTTCAACAAACTTTCAAGATCGAGACAGATGCCAACAGATACACCATGGGTGCAGTATTGATGCAATATCGTAAGACTATATGTTTCCACTCTGAAACTTTTAACCAAGTTGTTGTTAACTATCCTACATATGATAAAGAGTTGTATGCATTATTCCAAAGCATAACTAAATGGAAGCACTAGTTGTTAGGGAAGGAAACAATTATACATACAGATCATCAACCCTTACAATATATCCAAGCACAGACCAAACTACAACAATCTCAACACTACAGATGGATGGGTTTTCTGCAACAATTTAATTTGGTAATCAAGTACAAGAAGGGTACAAGTAACAAGGTAGTTGATATGTTTTCTAGAACTCCTATTGTTGCTTCTATTATTTTGAAGAATACTTCTTTATCTCATGATAGCTATGTAGAGAAATATGCCATCGATGAAGATTTTAAAGAAGTATATGAGAATCTAACCCATGGTGCACAGGTAGAGAACTATTGTCTGCAGGGAAAATTACTCTATCATCTTGGGAAGCTATGTATTCCTACAAGTGAACGAGTCCATGTAATATGAGAAGCTCACACTTCTCTTGTGTCTAGGAATTTTGGGGTAGGAAAAACTATGGCTCATTTTCAAAGGTTTTGTTATTAGCCTCAAATGAAAGAAACTGTAACTAAATATGTAAAGGGGTGTGTGATTTGTTCTACTTGTAAGCCCACTAATAGAAAATTGGGGCTATACTCACCACTTCCTGTTCCATCCCATCAATAAAAAAGTGTCTCCATGGATTTTTTAGGGGGTTTACCAATGAATAAAGGGGGTCATGATTATTTGTATGTTGTAGTGGATAGGTTCAACAAGATGTGTATCTTGATTCCATGTAAAAATCAAATCATTGCTGAGAAGAATGCTAATCTCTTATTTCAGCATGTTTGGGTTCACTTTGGTTTATCCACGTCCATTGTCTCGGATCGAGATACTTGATTCCTTGGGGATTTTTGGACTAGCTTGTGGAGAATGATGGACACCAAATTGAAGAGGAGCACTACCTTCCATCCACAGACCGGTGAACAGACAAAGGTGGTAAACATAACAGTGGTACTTTTTCTTCAAGGCTACTGAAACAAACATCCCAAGTTATGTGATGAACATATACCCTATGTACAACATGCTTATAACCGAGATTTACATTCATCCACTCAAAATTCACCTTTTGAGACATGTTTTGGGTACTTGCCCAAGGTCCCTTTGGACTTGATGTGTGGGAGAGATGTCGGTGTGAATGAAGAATGAACAAAGGACATAGCCCGCAATTTCACCCAGAGGATCCATCAAATACACCAGGAAGTTAGGGAACAATTAGAGAAAAGTAAAGCACAGTATAAATCTCGGCATGAAAAACACAGGGTTGATCATCAGTTCCAGGTTGGAGACTGGGTTTGGCTTCCCATCAATAAGGAACGATTGAAAGGTGAAGGCAAGAAACTCAAACCCATTCGTTATGGACCCTTCACTATCTTGGAGAAAAGTGGTACCAATTCTTTTCGTCTGGATCTTCCACCTTATATGCATATTTACTCAGTTGTGAATGTAGAAAACTTGAAACTTTTTGAGCCTCCCATGGTCATGGATCAGGATGAGGAAGTTTCAATACCTTCATTGATGAGTTTTCACCTGAGTACTTGGATGAGTTACATGAAGATATCATCTTGGAAAGAAGGACGATGAATTCACATAGGGGTGATGTTGATTATCTTCGATTAGGCTTAAAGGGCACACATACAAGCAAGGCAAAGTGGATTGAGAAGGACAAAGTGATGGGACTTTTCCCTCACTTACCTATTGATTGATGAAAGCTTCTGGTGGTCCAAAAAGCTCTCAGTGGGAAGGTGTGATCCAAAAAGGATCTAGAGAAGGCTATAAACAACTCAGAACTCCCAGAAGCAACTCAAGACACTCAGAATGGCTTCAACAGACACAGAAAGGGTAAAAATTCAAAGTTCCCAAAACTCATTAAAAATGACATTATCACGAAGAGCACGTCGTAAGATGATCCAGATTATTTTTGGCACGAAATGAGAGCGGAGATATAATAAAGAAATGCACAGAGATATTGCAGATATTCAATAATATAACAGAACTGTATCAGAGATGCAACCATAAACACAGATATACAGTAATACACGATTTATATTAATAAAAGAAATGTACAGAGACTATAAAAATACAGAGTGAAAGACTCGCTAGAATGGTGGCAGCTTATCTCTGAGAAGAGATGTGACGGCTACTCGCATTCGCAAGAAGATGATTACAATGAGGCTCAGAAGGCCTT
>JASDQU010271410.1:3267-15295 GCA_032191745.1 Picea mariana
ATGCAGAGACAGACAGTGGATATAATCTCTTACCTGTCTTACCACGATTTCTGAATCGCCAAAGACAGTCAAATTTTGAATGTTCATATCTAAAGCTTTTCTGAGGCCCTGCAATAAAGCCTCATATTCTGCTGTGTTACTAGTACATTCAAATTCTAGCCTACATGCAATCAGGGTTTTGTTACCTGCAGGATCAATAATAACACAGCCCACACCAACTCCTTTCTTGGACTTTGACTTGTCAAAGTAAAGAGACCAAATTTGATTTTTATCAGGTGCATGAGACCATTGTGTAGAAGCTACTGGCTGCACATATGCTACAACCTCGGACTGCTGTTCCAGATTAGTGATAGCTGAAGTCTCGGCCATGAAATTTCCAAAAAAGGTATCCATCCCTTGTATTTCGGGTGAATCAGTAGAAGGTGTAAATGGCTCATTGGGATCATTTAAATCTGTGATCGTGAACTTAAGGTAGCATTCACGATTTACCTTGATTTTGTTAGGCTTGCCATTCTTGGGCAGCCACAGGTAAGTCCAATCCATCGCAAAATAGCCATGTAGATGCTCTGACCAGTCTCTGCTTAGAAATAAACCATAAAATTCTGGAATATCCACAACAATAATATCAATCACTTGATGAACTTTGGGGTTAGATGATAATCTTATAAGCACATTCCTTAATTTTCCTATGACTTTAACACTAGTTCGATCAAGTTGGATGATTTTAAAAGTGGATGGTTCAAATTCAGCATTAATCTTCTGACATACAGACCATGGCATCACATTGGATGATACTCCTAAATCTACCATACAATTGTGCATGTTCCTGTTAAAGATTTCAAAAGTTAACAAAAAAGGAGGTACATTTCTGCGAGTACTAATGGTGGAAGCTTGTGGCTTTTTACTCGCAGCATCTAAAGCTAATTTATCTACATTTGTTACATTATTTACAGGAAGGCTTTCTTTCTCATGAGGATCAGGATTATTCTTAGCGGAAGTCTTTTGAGGAACTTTGTTCTGAACAACCTTGTTACTGCTTGAATTACCATTTTTTCTATTCTCTGCGATATTTTGTAACATTTTTTGTAGCAGAAACGTAAATTTTAATAATTCATAAACAAAAATGTTAGCCCTTAACTTTTTTAGATCTTCAACTAAATCATAATCTAAGTTGGGGTTTACATGACTCTGTTTAGTCTCAGCTGGTTTAGATTGTTTTTGGGGCAAAGTCGTAGTGTTTTCGGCAGAAGGTTTTTTTGCTGTCTTACTCCTAGTATTGTAGGGATGTACTGTCTCGAAATTAGCTTGAAAAATGCTATTCGAGAAGTGTCCAAAAATGTTTGGAGAAGATTCTTCTTCTTCAACTGTCTCATGTTCAACTACTTCCTAAGGGATCTCAGGAGGTATCAAGTTATCTTGGGCTTCCAGAATTGTTTGAAGGGCGAATTGCAGACTTTCAAGATTTAGGCCCTCGATATTTGGATTAGGTCGGTTGGTGGGAAAAGGCTTTTTGAATGGGGGTTTGTAAGGCCCTTTGCTCGAAGAAGCTTCTTCGGCCGTCCTTTTCAAATCTATAACTTGATTTGATAGTTTTTGAACGAATTTAGTTAAGTTTTCTAAATCCGAGCTTTCAGGTTGTGTTTTATTTTGAACATGTCTAGGGAGGATTTCGATCTTCTTTTTGGAAGATGAACTAGTCTCTGTTTTGTTGCTAGTAGTATCTTTTAAACTAAGGATGTCTTTTTCAATMTGGCTGGCCTCTTCGAAGGCCTCTAAARACGTGGCTTTCTTAGATCGTTTTACCCAATTGGMTATACTTTGATGCAAGGCTTTAGTATAGTATGCTATGATAAGATTCTYGGCAGGCATCRAKTTCGTAGGGATTCGATTCTTTAGTGTTAAGAATCTTTGATTAAAGTCTTTGATTTTCTCTTTGGGGTTCATTCTTAAACTAGAAAGCTCCATGACTATGAATTCTGGGGACTTATCGTCTCTGAACTTCTCCAGAAAGTAGGATTCAAACTTCTCCCATGACACGATGGTATGGGGTTGTTGGGCAAAGTACCAAGTAGAGGCACTGCCCTCGAAAGTATAGGGGAAAAACCTACAAACTACGTCTTCATGCTCGACATTACAGAGTCTAATGGCTAACATAAAATTTTTAATGTGATCTTCGACGATCTGTTTAGATTCAGGGTCAAACTTGGGAAGCCACTTCTCTGGATGTTTGGGTAAGGGATGCTGAGGCCTAGGTACGACTACTGCATCTTGGTCGAGCCAAGGTATGGTAGGATTGTTTTAGTTGCCCATTGGTGTAGGCGGTGTGGAAGGCTGAGAAGGGGAACTGCCTTCGTCAGAAGAGTCTTCTCCAGAAAAAGAAGGAGGTGATGGAGGTGGTGAGGGTGGTATTCCGGATCCTCCTGCAGCAGGAGTGAGGGTTGGATCTGTAGGGTTTAAAGTGAGGTTAGTGCCTCCAAATTGTTCTTTGATATCACAGAAGTCTAATGGTTGGTCCAAAGGTCGATTTGGTTGCATTAAACGAGCGAAGGCACTATGTGTTCTTAAGAGAGATTGGCAGACAATCTCCTGTACGTCACCACCTATAGGATTTGGGGTTACTGGTTCGACTGTGATCCGTAGATCACCGTTTGATGTGGTTGCTGTTTGAGGGATGATGTTGTCATTTGAATGACTTCTTGTCACTATAGGTGAGCAGTTGGGTGGTGGAGGAGTCTTACGACCACCTCGTGCCATTAATAATTTTCAGGCCCTCCTTCTAGCACCATTTGTTGACAGGTGAAAATGAACGCTTGTCAACTGGAGGGGTGGATCCAGTCCAGGTTTGTATAAATAATCCAAGCCGTTTGGGATGGTCCACTCCGATGGGTTTAGCGGCTCCGTTGGCCGATCTAAGTCCTAGAAAAATGAAAGAAAAACTAAGCTAAAGAAACTAATCTAAGTGAAAAAAGCAACTACAACAAACTATATACAAATCTGAAATATATATATATATACAGTTTACTAATTAATATCATAAAACAATAATTCTACTTATTAAATGTTCAACTATCAATACAATTAAATCTCAATTACATATGTACAGTATTTATAGAATACAAATTTTAATCGAAACTTGCAAAATCATTTGTAAAATGACAGCGAAACTATTATTTTTGATTTTTATAATTTTTATGAGAAAGGAATAAAATGACAACTAACTAAGCTAAGCAATTAAAGTAACAATCCTAACTGTAAATTTTGAACTATATAGCTATCTGAACTACTGAGAATTCTCAAATTTATTAACTATTAAATTGCAAATAACAAACTAACCTGAAGTACCGCTTCCTATTTGTTCTGCACAGTACTTGATTTGGCTGTTTGATGGGAGGAAACCCGCACCAGATTTTCCACAAGCTTCTTGTAAACATGAAGCATCAGTGTTCTTTGAATACGAATGACAGAACAAACCAGATATAAAATGAAAACAATCTTAAAGTTTACAGGTCATCACATTTAGATAAATCCCTGTGTGAAGATTTGTACAGAACAGTTCATTTAACGAAGAAGATAAACCTTTTATTCATTAAATTGAAACAGAGTAATTTCTGTATGAAAAATGAGATACATTAGATATGGACCAAATTTAAATCTTAAGGCATCAACTTGTAACAAATCTTGATATCTAAAGTAGTCAATAATTTGATTACAAATTAAAATGCACAAAACTTGAACGAAATTATGATGAATTGAAAGCTAAAGCTGTTACAAAAGATCCACTTCCATTCGAGTCTGTATAATCATAAGTCCATAGTCTTTGTTCTCCCAATAGTGATGTGTTATTTACAAAAATTAATGAGTATATAAAGGCCACAGGGTAAAACATCCCTGTGGGAATTATCAAAAATTGTTTGCAAAAAATATGGGAACAATCTCCCAAATCTCTATTTCTGCCTAAGACTAACAAAAAACAAAACTATATAACAAAAAGCATGTTCTAAACTGCCACAGCATGTCCAATTTCCCATTGAAATTCATGTGTACCTGTAGGTGGACAAGAATAAACAATTTTAGACAATGTTCAGTTGTAAAATCAACAAAGATCCAACTTTTATGACTAGCTATAGAATCTCACGATTATGTAGCTGGTCATATTTACAAACAAAATCATTTTAAATGAATCCAAATAATAACAAGAATGTATACAGTGAATCAAACAACTCTTAATTACTAATTCAAAAAAAACAAATCATTCTTGGTAAAACAAACCAAATCTTTTATGCCAATTCAAAGTAAATGAAATTGTATTGAATTAATCGAATGGTAACAGGGATGTATGCGATCTATCAAACAACTTTTTTATTACCAATTCAAAATAGACAGAATCATTTTGACAATTCAAAACCAATGAAATTGTTTTTGAATCAATTTCARTCGAAACAAACTATAATCGATTTAGCAAACAAATMTTTTGTACTAATTTAACACAAACACAATAGTTTATGTCAATTCAAAACTTAACAAAATCGTTGTTGAATCAATACAAAACTAACAGAATCGTTTTTTAATTCAAAACTAACAGAGTCATTTTTGAATCAATACAAACAAAACAGAACTATATCAAACTAATTCATAGCCAATTCAATTGTTCATACTAATTCAAGAACAACAAAATCACATTAAATCGGTTCAATCAAAACATATCTATATTCGATCTAGCAAATCTTTTGTACTGATTCAATGCAAACATAATTCAAAGCGAAATCATTCTTGGTAATTCGAAAATAACAGAATCGTCTTGAATCTATTCAAACGAAACATAACTAATTCAGAGCAAACACAATCGACTGTGCTAGTTCAAACCAAATCATTCAAAAATCGATGTTGAAATAACATACATGGGCTGTAGGAAAACGATTCGGTCAGGATAGCTTTGAGTTAACAAAGGCAATAGCTGCCTCAACATTTCTGAAAAAGATAGAACCCGTGGTCTTTTGCCTCTTATCGTAAGCTTGTAGCCTGTCATTTTCCTTTGACAACACAGTAACCTGTTCCTCCAAGGATTTAATTTTGGATTGCAACAGAGGAACATCCGTGTAGTATCGTTCCAGCCAAGAGTTGCATTGAGTGCATTGTGGGTGATCGGGATGAGTCACTACAGGTCGGGGTTCTTTTAAATTACCAGGGTTTCCACTGTCAAACTTAATTTCCAGGAAGTTAGGGTCATCCTTTAGTCACGGTGGGAGGTTGGATACGTAGTCATAGGGTTCAATAGAATAGAGTCCATGTGAATATGGGTATTCCTTGGCCAAAAAGCATTCAATCTCAGAATCCGAGTCTTCACTCAAAACAATTGGCTTCTGGTCAGTGTTTTGTTTGGGCTTGTTCCGAGCACACCTAGATACCCATCGTGCATTCTTCTTTCCCTTACTATTGGTATCGGTATTACCCTTGCCCTTCTTCCTTACAGGCCTCTTAACGGTCTTAGTATTGTCTTTATAACATGGGTCGGCCATGGTGTTGGGTAGGTCAATGTTGGGGTAGTTCGAGGGTTTGACAGGGGGTAGAAGGGTAGGAGGTGGCACAACAGGACCGACAAGGGTTTTAGTGACCATGGTCTTGTCCACTTGAACACATTCAGGAGTGGCAAAGCCATTCCTTAATAGGAAATCTTGCCAACAGTCACCACTTAGCTTCAAATGATGAACAATCACGATTTTGATCAAACAGTGATGGAAAAGGCTGGAATCAACCTTCTCCCATTTAAATCATTTGGCCATTTTATACAGACTGCGTAGGAGGTAGTGAGGTATATTCAAAGGGAAGCCTATGAAATTCATAAGCAACCGGATATGGTAAAGAAGCACTAAACCATAATGACCTTCGCAAGTCACAAATTGCTTAACAATTGCCAATAAATCATGCCACCTAGACTTAAGGGCAGTGACATGCATACCTCTGTCAAAACTAAAAACTTTCCTTGATGTGAATAGGAGCGGCCACAACACTTCATCCAATTTCAAATTCTTAAACCACCTCTGTCCTTTAGCTGGTAAACCTATGGCTAAATTGAGGAATTCTTCATTTAATTCCAGTTGGATGTCTCCAACCTTGGCCCTACACCCATCGAATGTGAGGGCGAACTGCTGGGCGACCGCGAGGTTGAAACCCTCAAATTTTTGGATAAAAACTAACCAACCATTATTCTCCAGGTCCTCATGAGCATTGTCAAATAAAATCAGCGTTTGGACACCATTAGGTTCTATGCGCACTACAGGTGCCATAGGAGAGAACACACAGTCGGCAGGGTAAATGGTGAGGGGGGATGGACAGGGTAGACATAGGACCAAATGCTCACAGGTTTCCCCAAAACTAACAGAGGTAGCCCGAGATACAAGGCAGACATTAATGCTCACAGGTTTCCCCAAAACTAAGTGTGTGAAGGCAGTGGAATGAAATGAACCATGCAAAAAATTCATATCATTATGTACAATTGACGACGCATTGGTGATTCAAATCACTATTGGTGTGTGTTAAAACAATGTAAATGATATACCAAACAAACAACTATTGAAAACCATGATAACTCGACCCGAATATTTGCACAAACAATAACTTTTGTATGATTTAAAACAAAAAAATATTTCGAATTTAGCACCAAAGATTTGACCATAAAATTTATGCGTTGTATGAAACCATTGCACCATGGGTCTAATCATAATGTTAATGCGTTCTCATGAAACCATTGCACCAAGGAATTTGATCAAAGACAATAGAACATCAAACCACCATTGTATCAAGGATTCAATCACCATCACCAGAATACCATTGCATCACAAACTTATAAAATGAAGTCATATCAACAAAAAAATGCAAAGTGAGTAAAGGTTTGGTGTCTTGCCAACTGTGTGACCATCATTGAATTAGAGGTAAAATGACCACAGAACAAAATAATCCAGTGACGATTTTAATGCAATCGACATGACATCGAAATCAAGGTTTTCACGCTTGCAGTCGTGAAAATAAAACAAAAGGCAGGTGTGCGAATGCGCAAAATAATCACGCTGTTTTATTTAAAAGATTGTGATGAGTATTAAGGGTTCAAAAACCCTTGTGTAGGAAGCTTGTAAGGAAAAGATAAAAATGAAAAATGGCTGCCAACAAGGACATGTGCCAAGCGATTGGAATTTTGTTGACTTGCACATTGGAGGATTCAACAAAGCATGGTGTGGGAACTGGCGATATGTGATATCCCGAAATGATCCAAGCCATCGAATTGAGGGTTGGTCTACACTCTTTGATTGAGCTATGATGTGGAACATTGAATGTAGAGGACACATGGCGAGCGATTGGCATATCGTCGACTGGAAAGTCAAAGGAAGGAAATCATATAACCTTCCAACTCGCGATATGCGAAATCACGATAAGGACTGGCCCATGGCCATAGACAAGGTCACATCGTCGAAGGCTTAAGGGAAGGAGCTAATTGCTAATATCAATTTCGGGGATCGAAACTTGGAGTGTCAAGACCCTTCATCACAGGAATCCCAAAATGCGAGATTGCGATGAGATCTATACCATCGGATCATTAGAGATATCGACCGTTGATCAGGCTCGATGAAGTTCATAAGTTCATGAAATGTGAAACACCTTTTAGTGTAGGCTATGGTCACCACTAGTGGTCATGTGAGAGGGAGGATCTAGCGGATCTAAGCTCCATTTTGGGGATCGCAACTTGGACCATTGAGACCCTTCAACACAGGATTTCCAAAATGCGAAATGCAAAATGAATCTTGATTAGGCCCATGGTCACAGCTAGTGGGCATATGGGATAAATGCAATTCCCTGTGGATTTAATACAACGGTGATGGTTATTTGAGCATATGATCAAAGGGATATTGTTGATATTTACGATTAACTGTTCAGTTACAATTCAGTTAGTAGAACCGAATCATGGTTCTTGGACGGTTGGAGATTAAGTGGATGAATAATTCTTGGCCTAGGTATTCGAGGTGTAACTGAAGTTATGTGTAGTGCATAAAAGAAAGACAGAGTGAATGTGAAGGGTTGGTTGTTGTGAATGAAAAATGAGTTGAACTGTGAGAAAGGGAAAATTACAGTATGCGCAGTGTGAGACTGACAGTATGCGTAGTGTGAGATCGACAGTATGCGCAGTGTGAGATAAAAATCAAAGATGAGTAACAGATGTGGAATAGACATAAGCAAGAGTAGAATTGCAGAACAAATTGAAGCAGAGAAGAATTGTAGAACAGATAGAATCATAGAAGAATTGTAGGACATAAGAGAAGTGGTAAGAATTGAAACACCTGCGTTGTTGGTTATTCAATCATTTTACTTATAATCAGGGAGGTAGGGTGGTGCTAGGGAGGACTGTGGTCCTCTGATNTGGTGCTTCCTTCTAGTTGGTGTTAGAGAAACCAGAGAGTTGGTTCTCTCAACAAGTTGGAGCTTGTAAAATAGAGGTAGTAGCCTCACTTTGAGTTGGTGCTCAAACATAGATGATGTACATAACTTAAAAGACTACCTATCATTTGGAAGAAGAAGAGGTTTTCTCCCTTTATGGGTTTCCTCGTGAAGATATGTCTCTGTGTATATCTTATGTGTGATTGATGCTCATTATTTATGTTGTTCATATGATGTATAATATTGATGGTCACTTGATGAAATATTAAAAATGGTTTAATAGACTTAAAATTGTTTAAGCACAGTAACAATTGATTCACCCCCCCTCTCAGTTGTCTTAGTAATTTCAACAATTGGTATCAGAGCAGGTTCCTTTTATTTAAAGGTAGGTATGTAAGCTTAAACATGACAAGTCATGAAGGGACTTCAGCTAGTAAGCCTCCTCTGTTTGATGGAACAATTTTTTCCTTTTGGACGGTTAGAATGAGAACATACCTAATGGCCTTAGGTGTTGATGTTTGGGATTTAGTAGAGATTGGATATACGAAGCCTGTTGTGCTAGCTTCCAAGGATGGTAAGTTAGAATTTATCTTTAATTCTAAGGGAATGAATGCTATATTGAATGGACTTGCTGAAGATGAGTTTGTAAAGGTGATGCATCTTGAAACTACTAAAGCTATGTGGGATAAACTTCTTAACAGTTATGAAGGAAATGAGAAAGTAAAAGATGCCAAACTCCAAACATATAGGTTAACGTTTGAACAACTAAAGATGAATGAAGATGAAATAGTTAGAGAGTATTTTTTAAGAGTTGAATAACTTGTGAATTCCATGAAGGGTCTTGGTGAGAAGATTGAAGAATCATTTTTAGTTCAAAAGATTCTAGCATCTTTGCTTGATAAATTTAATCCAAAAGTCTCTACAATAGAAGAACTAAATGATATTAAAACTCTGTCCATTGATCAACTCCTAGGAATTATAACTGCATATGAAATGAGAATCAACAAAGATAAATCCATTACTAGAGAAACATATTTTAAAGTAGACAAGAATATTGATTCTGATTTAGATGATGTTGAGCCAAAATTTGTGAGAAGGTTAAAGAAAGGATCAGAAAAATATCAAGGCAATATTCCCTTCAAATGTTTTAACTGTGGTAAGATAGGTCATTTTGCATCTAAGTGTCCCCACCAGAAAAGGGACCAAAACTCTGATAATGAAAACAAGTACAAATTCAATAAATATAGTAAAAAGAAAAGTTTGTGTGCAAACAATGACAATTCCTCAGAAGACATAGAGAGTGATTCATCATGTGAAAACAAAGTGAATGATTTTATGCTTATGTCTATGGGAGATCTTGATGATGAGCACACATGAGCTGAAATGGATGATGAAGAAGCTGTGGTGGATATGGAAGGTGAATTAATTAGTGCTTTGGAAGAAATTGACAGACTTAGATGTAAGAAGAGAAAACAAAAATAGTTGTTGATGCAGTTTAAAATGAATGGTGAAAAACCTGATGAAAACTTTTCTCTACTAAAAGTGGAGTTAAAAGAGGTAAAGAAAATATAAGACATACTAAAACAAAAGTTGTGAGAGAAGAAATCGAGGTGTGAAGACTTAGAAGAAGAGATAGTAAAAACCAGAAAAGAAATGGAGAAGTTTAAGGCATTGTATCACCAAAATCTGCCAAGTATTAAAGCCTCAAAAGAATTAACTTCCATTCTAAATTAGCAAAGGAATCCAAAGTTGAAAGCTGGCTTGGGCTATGAAGAAGGATCAAGTAGTGATCACCCATATAATACATAACCCATCAAGTTTGTCAAAATTACAATCATTGACAACAACCACTCTATAGAAACAAAGAAAGAAAATCAGCCACCAAGAAGGAATGAAAGAAAAAATACCAGAACTGAATCTGTAGATCAAAGAAATAACACAAACACATTTTATGATCAAAGAAATCATCATCATGGAAGAAATAGACTACAACTTTTTTCCAGGTACAAAGGTTTTTTCTATGGTTATTGTTTTTTCTGTTCTAACTTTGGTCACAAAGATGTAAACTATTCTTTAAGATCTAGATATTTGAAATCAAGATACTCAAGGAATGATTATCTTCCACAACAAAGATTGAGACAACCAAGAAACAAATGACCACATACTATAAATCATGTAATGGATAGAGGAATGATGCAGGTGAAACATAACAACATTTATGAGCATAGAAATCATTATGATATGTTATTCATTGAACCATAATGTTACATCTGTCATAACTATGGACATAAATTTGCAGATTGTCGCTTAAGGAATTTTAAGCCAGATTCGAATCCTACTGCTGAAAATTTCAAGATTTGGAAGAAGAAAGAAGATGAAATGTGTAGACTAGTGTTATCATCCCAAAGACAAAAGAATCCCTGGTATATTGACAGTGGATGTTCCAAACATATGACTAGAGACAAAAGTAAGTTTCTAACTCTAAGTGAAAGCAAATCAGGGAATGTAACTTTTGGAAATGATGCACCAGGAAAAATAAAAGGTAAAGGAATGGTAAGTTTGAGTAATGGAAAAGGGAAATCTCAAGATGTGTTGTTTGTAGAAATTCTGAAACATAATATTCTTAGTGTCAGTCAAGTCTGTGACCGAGGATGTGAAGTCGTTTTTACTTCTAAATATTGTAGAATAAAATTTGTGAATTTAGGATAGCTAGTTGCAAAAGGGATAAGAACATAAAACAATGTCTATGTGTTAAAAGAAGAAAAAGAAGAATGCCACTTAAGAAAGTATAATGAAAGTTGGCTATGGCATAGGAGACTTGGACACTTAAATTTTGATCATATAATCAAGCTAAAAAATAGTGGGGCAATAAAGGATATTCCAAAGATATCAAAGCCATATGATTATGTTTGTAAACCATGCCAGATAGGAAAGCTTACTCAGACATAGTTCAAATATAAAATCTTTCCTTCAACATAAAAACCTATCTAGTTAGTACATATAGATTTATGTGGACCATCAAGGAAAGAAGGTATAGGAAAATAAAATTATTTTATGTTGATTATTGATGATTATTCTAGACTAACATGGGTTGCCTTTTTGAAGGAAAAATCTGAAGCATTTGAAAAATTCAAAGTGTTTAAGGCTCTAAATGAGAATCAAATAGAAAAAATATTGAAAGCAGTAAGGTCTGATAGAGGAGGAGAGTTCAGCTCATGGAACTTCAAAGAGTTTTGTGATAAACATCGAATCAAAAGAGAGTACACAATTCCAAGGACTCCACAACAAAATGGAGTTGTTGAGAGGTAGAATAGATTAGTATAGCAAATGGAAAGATCAATGATGAATGAAAGAAACATACATCAGACATATTGGGTGGAAGCAATTCATACAGTTGTTCATATCCTTAACAAATCACATCTTAGACCACATAGTGAGAAGACTCCTTATGAACTATGGTTTGGAAGACCTGCTTCAATCAAGCATTTTAAAGTCTTTGGGAGTAAATGTTATATTAAGAATAATGATGAAAATATTGTTAAATATGATGACAGGGTTGATGAAGGTATCTTCTTAGGTTATGATACAAACATTAAAGTGTACA
>JASDQU010271411.1:0-11322 GCA_032191745.1 Picea mariana
ACTGTGTATGTGTATGATTACTCATTTTTTCATTGTTTATTTACTCTAAAAATATTGGATGATAATGCTACATTGATATAACATTTGCATTTTATCGTTAAAAAGGATTAAATTTCGCTATTACTGACTAACCCCCCTCTTAGTAATGCAACATAGTGTCCATATTGTCCCATAATGTAGTCCAAAATGCATTGATAAATATGGTATCCCTATCTGAGATTATGCTCCTTGGTATCCCAAACTGCACATATACCTATTCAAAGAACTTATTTTATGTTTCCTTTCCACTGATGGTATTTTTACAAGGCATGAGAATGAAAATTTTCTTGAACCTATCAACTATCATAAATAGATAGTCATGTATCTTCCTAGTTGTAGGTAAACCTCCCACAAAATCCATGGCAATAATTTCCCAAGGTCGAGTGGGTACAAGTAAGGGATGGTATGGACCTTGATTCATGTTATTAGTCTTGCTTGTACAACAAAGTGTACATTCTATAATATAATGTGCTATATATTCTGGTATTGTGGGCTAATACACATACCTCTATAAGTTGGAAACTATCTTCCCAACACCAAAATTTCCTGCAACCTTAGAGGTGTGAGCCTCTCTGCCAAGTTGCAATCGTTCACCTTTAAGAACACAAATCTTGTCAATCCTGTAGATTAGACCATTTTGGAAATTATAGTCATCCTTTCTATCACCTTCTTCTATATGAATTTGGCCCTGCAGTTGCTGAAACACCTCCTTCAAGTCCTCATCTTCTTTGTATGCATCATGCGTAAAAGGCTCCATGTGCCTCACAATTCCCAAATTTTTAATCTTGGATGTGGGTGTCCATGAAAGGATGTCTTCAACATTATTTTTTCTACCCTTATTATACTTTATAACCAAATAAAATTGTTGTAAAAACTCCATCCACATGTAATGTCTAGTTTGTTGTAGCTTACTCTAGGACTGTAAATATTGTAGTTGCTAGTGATTTGCTTGTATGATGGTCTCCTTACCCATCATATAGTTCTTCCATTTTTTGAATTATTGCACTAAGGCATATAGATCCTTTTCTTAGGTAGGGTAGTTGATAATCACCCCATGAAATACTTTAGAATGATAGCATATGGGTCTTCCTCCCTGAATCAGTACTTCTCCCATGGCATACCTACTTGCATTTTGTCTCCACTTTGAAGGGCTTATGCAGGTTTGGTAGTGCAAGAACTGGTGCTTGATTGATGTTTCTTTAAATCTATTCAAAGGAATGCTACTGATTCTTTCCCCAATGGAAACTATTACCACTAGATTTTATGGTGTGGAGTGGTGCAACTACCACTTAAAATGAATCTATGAACTTTCGCAAATATTGTGCTTCCCCCAAAAATCTCCTAACTTACCTTAATTTTTTTTTATAGGTATCCTCTATGATAGAATGAATAGGAAAGGAAAATAAAAAAAACAAAAGGATGAGGAAGAAGTGATTGATAAGAACTCCAATTCAACATTTTTCTCATACACCTCTTTTAAGACATGATTAACAAGTAGCATGGGGTGGACCTAGATTTACAACTTCATTGAATATGGTGATTTTACATATGAATATGAGTTTGATTTTGACGAATTGGTTAACATCAAGAATTATTTCCTTGATAAAATAGTGGCCAGACCAATCATGCTCCCCTACTATGATATGGTACGATGGATTATTTCTCACATCAATGTTTCCACTTGCATTGTTATGAATTCTTCTCATAATATTGTTGCGTCTTTCAGAACAGAAGATATTTCCAAGATGTATAAATTAATTCCACCCACATTCTATTTAGATTACAATTTTATGAAGAGTTTCATTGAAAAAGAGGTTGTAGGGGAAGAAATGCAAATGGGTGATTTAATTAGAGAGTGGTGGAATTACCCCATTGCATTCAAAATTATAACAGATAAAATATACTCTATTATGAGATTGAATAAACCCCCCGTGATAGTAGCTACCATGCTCTCTTGCATCTATGGTGAGAAAGATTCTTTTAAATTCAAATTTATTTGGGTTCCCCCAATTCACCAAGTTCTGAAAGGAGAATTATTCATGTTGTCTCATATAATTTATACCAACATCAGGTTAGAAGTTAAAAAATCATATAAAGTATCCCCATGGTACTATCCACGATTCTTCATCTTGGGATATTTGATAGATTATGTATGTTGAGTCACCCCATTCCCTTTGTTGGCTTGGAATTGGCCTTGTTTTGAAGAGGTTGTTCACATACACTCTTCAAAAATGTGGGAAATAAACAATAAACATTTATTCTATGAAATTTGAAACCACTTTATGGTTCATTTTCACATGATTATGAAAAATCAGCCATCCCACATATTTACTCTAGAAGATATTGATGTTATTAAATGAATTGGTGATTTTTTTATTGATGGGAAATTTTCCTATATAAGGATGTATGGATGTGAAGGATCTTCCCATATCTTACCTAGATATGTTCTAGATAAATTGGAACTGAGAGAGATTGCATATCAAACTGTTAGTGTCGGCATTTCTCCATCTCTTTCAAGAAGCTAGAAAACACAATGATGATCCTTTCTAATTTCACTAGGAATTTTCTCATTCCTAAATGCAAAACATGATCGAAAATAAGTATAGCAAATGGATGGAATCTATCTAGCCCAAGTAAATTTCAAAAGACATGACCCAACAATTCTTGTCAAGAAACATTGTAGTATGGTAAAAAATGTCAAGGGATACAATCATGAGATTGACCCATTTGATATTATTTTTGAGAAAGATGTAAATTATCAGGAAGTGGCTCAGGTTATTGAGGAGTTGAGAGGTAGTTCAAAAATGAAAGAACTCCTCGATCGACAATTGATGATAAAGAAATCCTTCTTAGAAGAGAGAAACTAAAACCAGGGTAATGTGCAAATAATTGTTGATGAAGAGGAGGAAGAACAATCTAAATATGAAACAGATCAAGGTCAAAGTATTTCTACAACTGACATGCACAAACCAAGTCAATAGGGAAATGCAACACGAGAAGAGGAAAATAAAAATAAACAACAAATACCTGTCTTAAAACTATTGAGGTAAATTGGTGCAGACCCCCGACCCTCGGGCCAAGATCTGTGCAGGATCATTCTAAATCTTCCCCTGATTCTGATTGACTCTTTGATTTCCCCTTAGGGAATACTTCACACACACACAAACATGTGTATTCCACATGTCCTTCTGAGTTATGCGTATGTGATCAAACACCGACGTTAACTCCACAACCGAACAATAAATGTGATCGGCCTTTTCCCTTTCAGGATTTCAGATTTCGTGATTTCGCGAATCCTGATGTCGAGCCCCTTGTCTCTTCAGCCTCTAAAACCCAAAATGTCAACGAGGGTTGGATACTTCAATGCGCCAAACACACACCTCTTTTTGCCACTTATTTCGGCTTTTCGGGACTTGAATGAACGACCAACACTCGTTCCTCTTTCCTTGTGATTTCCCGGTTTCCAAAATTTCCCCTTTTGGTGAGATCGAAGGTCTTTCGGGATTTTCCCCGAAGCTTGACAACTCTTTTGACTTCCGTCGCACGTAACCTTTGACAAATTCTTAGGACCCACCTTTCGGATTTTTCCTTTTCACAATTTCGGGAGTTATGTGACCATGCAACTCTACCTCTCGATTCCCGAAACCTCGAAACCCGAAGTATCGAAATCTCAAAATTCCACACCAAAGTCCTGTCTTGTTTCGTGACTTCAGGATTTTCACTCCACTGTGTCCCAGCTCCTTTTCATCAGGATTCCCGATATGTCGAACCCTGAAATACTGAAATGCCGATGTATCACTTCAAAGGCACATCGCGTTTTGTGACTTCAGGATTTTCAATGCCAAGGTCCCGATTCCTTGTCATCAGGATATCGGGTATGTCGAACCCTGAAATACCGAAATGCCGATGTTTCACTTCAAAGGGGATCAACAGTTGTGAACCTCCCCTAATCCAATGGCTAGCATGATTTTGCGTACCAGGAGTTTGTGATGCAGTGACTCCAAAATCACTTGCCACTCCAAACTCCGAAACCCGAAATATCAGATTTCGAGCGCAAGATCAACAACTCCTGACGCTTCTCATTCAACGGTCGTTACTCCTCCTGAGATTTCTGAATGCTGAAAATCATTCAGCCTTAACCTTCTCACAGATCTGCGGGATCCAATGGTCCATGTGATTTCGCGAGTTCTCCTCGGAGAATTTTGACCGCCCAATTCACTCCTCAATGACTTCTCCGAGACAAATCGATGTTCTCTCTCCTGAACTTGTCTTTTATGAGATTCTTTCGAATTTTGTCTCCCTTTGAACACTTCAAAGGTACTATCCCTTATGAGCTTTCACTTGTGGAATTAAGTCTCCAAGAGAGATCCTGCTCGTACTCCTCTCGATAATCTTTCAAATAACCTATGGTTATTTAGGTCCTCGACTCTGTGCACTCTTTGCAATAGCAGTCCTTCCACCTTCACCTTAGTTGATAACTTTTAAGGTTTCAACTAGCCTGCACACACCTTGCACGACTTTGTGCCTCACCTGCACTTCTGCGAGAAATGAGAACAATGGTATCTCTCTTGATCTTTTTGAGATAAAACTCAGACTCTTGTTAACACACACCTTGCGGACGTTTAACTGCACTCTTTACAGAAACTCTCAGGATGAGAAACAATTGCAACTCATTCTTCTCCTCTCTTAGACTTCATATAATTAACATGAAGGTCACACATTCAACACAACATTCAAACAAATACATAAACAGAGAGAATAAACCACTGTAAGCATACCATTCAACAAATGTAAACAGTAAGCATCATACCACCATGAAAATTGAGTCAAAGATTCATATATTAACTCAAGTGCTCCTGTACATGGGTTCTTCTCTACAACTCTCTGCTACATCTCTCAATGATGATAATGTTACAATGATACAACAATGAGGGTGTCTATATCCGTTTTCCCTCCTACTCTCTAAACTGTCTAATCTATGAATTCAAATCTACCTACTTTCATTAATTACGTATAAATGCCTTTACATTCTACAGATGAGAGCAGTTCTCAAGATCTGTTTACAACATCTAAGATATAAATGTAAGTATGCTTCCCCAGCTATCACATTAATATCCACTTCATTAATTTTTCAAAACATTTCAAAAACGTGCGTTGGTGCTTTTCTAGCTGTCTTCCGCCTTTATGCTTGCTTGGATGGATACTTACGATGCTCCTGCATCATAAATATAGAGCTTGGAACCAATACTATTACTGATAATATCGAGTTAGAATTTGTTACAACTATACCTTCCATTGATACTACTCCCATCACTTCCATCCCAGGAAGAATATTTTCCCCATCTTTTGACTTTGATAGTCTTCATCCTATTTAGGACATTGTTTTTTCATTAAATACTTATATCTTTGATTATACAACAAATACCATAGTAAAAAGGAAAAATAAGAGGAGAAATATTTCACATCATGAGGAAACCACACATGAAGCAGTTAGTCTTTGGAATGCCACACATCTAAATGAAAAGATTTTGCAGAAGAAGATTTTGATGCCCTGGGGGCATTTTTTGATGTAAACAAATGTTCAATAAGTAGGTTGTATGCTTAATTAAAATGGTATTAGAACTACAAGAACAAATGATTTCGCAGAAGACCATCTATTCAAAAGAACATTAAGATCGGACAAATCATCTTACAGAAGAAAATAAGATATCTTTGGATGTCATTGAACAACTAAGGACTAAAATAGATAATGCAAAATATGAGCATGATAGACAAATAGTTGTTCTTCTTGATGAAAAGAAGAAAACAAGCAAAAGCCATGAGAACCAAGTCGACACTTTGGTTTCTCAATTAAATGGATTGAAAATAAAAATAAAGAATTCAAAAAACTCAAGGAAAGAAGCAATGGATTTAATCAACAAACTAGCCTCTCTGCAAGTATTTTTCTATGCCAATATGTGTGAAATAAAAAAGAAACATGATCAATTCCAACAATTTACTGCAAAATATCAAACATAGTTTGAGAAACAAAAAGAATCTCAAAGGTCATTTGAGAATTCGAAGGAATGTGAAACAAAAGAAATCATTTGTCCTAAATATTCTTGGCATATCAATTGCTTATTTACACAGGATTTAATTAAAGAGACTAGAAAGAGCTATTAATATTTGTGGGATCTATCTCTAGACATTAATGAAGATTATGAAATTCCCCATGTACAATTTCTTGGGAAATTTGTACCTCTATCAGATTGCCTTTCATATGTAAATCAACTGATAATCTCATGATCATATGGGATCACACATCTAAGTTTCTAGAATGTGGACAATGTCAAGGAATTTAGCACTCGACCAATAGAGTGCTCTAAATCCATCAACAATTTCTTATCAAATTTTAAATCAAGATATGAGGAGATTACCAAAAGGATCTATCGGTGCAAATTAAATGAAGATATCCTTATCCACCTTCGATTTCACCAATGTTAAGGACAATTACCATATGGAAAGCTCACATGCAATAAAAAGAAGGAAAATTCAACAAAGAAGTTGCTACAGGAAAGGAATATATATCTCCCTGATATCAATTATCAAATCAAGTTGACACTTGGACCAGTCAGTTGAAACAAAAGATGAAACTATTCTAGATTTTGTGATATTTGATTCCTATTTATTGTAATTTGAAATAAGGAAGAGAGGGTTGGAAATTGAGGAATAATAATTTTATTCCTATCAGATTGAATTTGATTTTGAAGACACTATCCTTTGTTGAGTTCATCCATAAGTAATGTGAAGTTTCTATAATTTCTTTTTTGTTAATTATTTGTAGATTCTTTTACTAAAATATTGTGTGAATATTTTCCATGGTCTTGAACTCATTGAATGTTAGTATATCAAATAGAGGATACATTAGACATCATTGTTATTATTCTTGTGACTAATGATATGCTATGCATATGCAATTATAATTGATCTACTTGAGGAATTCCTTCCAAACAAAATTTTCAATTATAATACCTTCCTTTATTTGATATTCCAATTTTGATATTTAACTAATAGTTATCAGGAGGATCATCTATATTCTATGATTATTATTAACATGCTATAGATGAATAATTTTTGTTTCAGAGTTAGTTTATGAGACTTTTTTTCTCATTACTCTGCCTTGAATGGGACTTAAATTTTCCCTGGAATTGTTATCATAAAGTGTGGATATAACTATTGCTATTTATTTCTAGAAACAATATTTATTGTACTTAAATATTCTTTGGATAAATAATTCCTTCTCTAATATGAATAATTAATCATTCTATCTACACTTATAATTAAACTTTTCTCTCAATTGAGATAGGAACAATAGTTAGGATTTCTTTTCTGCAAATCTAGGATTATTTAGATCAGAGCTTAAACTATATAGTCTCTTTTTATAAGAGAAAATAGTTTGAGTGGAAAATCAATTGCATGAATTTGGTTGGAAAATACTATCCCAATCGAAAACAATCCTAATTGGGGCTTGTTATCAAGTAGTTATCCCCTATTGTGGGAGCGAATTTTACCTCCTATCAACAATTGGTGCTAGAAGTAGGTTTACGTGACATGCATGGCAGGTATATCATCTCACGTTTCCAAACATTTCAATAATCTTGTACCAAATCACCCTTGAAGAGGATTCCTAAATCTACTAGTGGGTATTCATCTCTTAAACAAGGTTCAGTTTCCAATTCACCTAAAATTATTCAAAGTCCAAAAGAGGTAGAAACCCAATATAACCTGTGTCATCATCTCAAGTTGATCTTGTTCATTGTACTATTTCTAAAGAAATCATTACAATCAATCCACAACTTTAAATATCCAAGGTTTTAACAAGAGCATATAGAAAGGAAATTGGTCAACCCCCATTTGAATTCACAATCCTTGAAATAAATAGAGAGTCAAATAAAGAGAAAGACAATGAATTTACTTTCATTTATGGACTTAATCCCGTGGCACAAATTTAAAATATACTGAGGGGATATGAATATCGTCACAATTATTTAATCAATTTCCCAGCAAATATTGGTTCAGGAAATTCTTTGTCTCCACCACAGACTCCACCTCACACTCATGTTGGACCCCAACAACCTTCTCCACCAAGAATTCCTAGAAAAACCCCTCTAGTAAGTCCAAGACAAGCCAAAGGGAGAAGAATGGTTGGACTACCTAGGAGACAATGGATTTCCCAAAGTGTTGTTGCAGTTCCTGGTGCTATTCAAGATCTTCCAAAAAACCATGAGAAATTTATTCCCAAATTTGATCTTGATAACATAGAGTCTCTAGAATATCACATTAGTAAATTCATGTTATCAATCAACCTGAAAGTCATGCAACATGAAGCTTTTGTATGTCAACTATTTCCATACAGTTTTGGAGGAAAATATTCCATGTGGTATTTTGCGTTACCACAAGGAAAAATCACAACCTGGAATATTTTTGAAACTGATTTCATAAAAAAAATGGTGGGGACAAAACCATGGTCACTTTAGTTTTAGAATTATCAAGGATCAAAATGTCTTCCAAGGAAAAAATTAAAGATTCCAATCAAATATTTTTGACAGTAATGAATAAAATACTAGAATATTTTAGGCATACAAACAATTTAATTATTGATTTCTATACTACAACCTTGTCATATTCTATTGATATCCTTGTTAATAGAGCTGACAAAACAACTCTAGTAGAAAAATTTGAATAAATTCTAGAGGTTGAGAAAGAAATAATGAGTATCGCCAGTAAATCCCCATCTTAAGATAAAATAATTTTTTCACTGGCTAAGAGACAAAATGTAATTAAAACATCAAAAGAAAATAAGGAGAAATAAACCTTCGATATGGATGGCCTTCAAAGAATGACTCAAAAATCGATTGATGATATTGTATATCTTAAGAAAAATTCAGGAGAAAGTTCATCATACAAAATACCTTGGAAACCTCCTTTTAGGAGAAATCCTCAACCTTCTAATAACCCTAAAACTCTCCCTGAAGAAATATAGATTGAAGTGTTTGCTGAAGATCACTATTGTCGAGAACATGAAGATAATCATTTGGAAATAATTTTTCCAACATTTATTAGCATGTTTAAAGTATTTTTTGCAATGGAAGGAGATGAAGATGGAAAAGCAAGTCAGGAAGAGCTTAGGGATGATCAAAACATTTGTGTCATTAATCAATGTCTTGTGAGATGTTACTCACAGGATAATTGATGATGATGAAGAAGAAGAAAGGTGTCAAGAAATTTGTATTACTCAAACCAGAAGTAAAGGTATTCCTTCCACTTCTGAAAACAAAGATACTCTTCCCTCTTCTAAAAACATGTTTCTTCAAATAAAATAGTTTCCTCTGAGAAAAAAATGACTATTGTTTATTGCTCTCTAGATTACCATTTTGTAGAAGATATGAAAATGACTAGAGATGATATTTCTATTTACGAATTACAAAAATTAACACAACAAAAAATTAAGTTAATTCAAACCTTGCAATCAAATTATGAAAAAGAGAAATTTGCTAAAAAAATTTCATCTAATGTGAATGTTGCTTTAATTGAAAACAAATCTAGTTCACATACTCCTCCTTTTGTCTTAACCTTCAATATTTTTAACAAGAATTCACATAATTTTTTAGTAGATTCAAGGGCTTCATCTAATGTTATGTCTTATTTGGTGTGCAAGAAGTTAAACATAGAGCCCAAGAAGTCTACTATTTAGTATTTAGATTGTACAATTTAACATGTCAAATGTTAAAGTTCTAAGAGAATTAATAAATATTTTTATTAGATTGTTTTTGAATCCAAAAGTTCATCAAAAAATTGATATCATAGTAGTTGACATTCCTTAAGCATACAATTTACTTTTAAGTAGGGATTGGTCAAAGAAATTACATGGATATTTTTCGACTGATTAGTCACATATTTGGTTACCTTACAATGGTAGACCAAATCAAATAAAGGTAGAATGAGAAAATCACATGAAATATACCGTCACATATTTGAATAACCCCAATGAACCAATCATGTTCACATAACATATATTTGGATATTTTAGCGTCGATTCATTATTTGGCAATTTCCCTATAGAGACTTCACCTTTTGTTGAATTAGGTTTTCATTATGATATCTTACATTTCAACTAGGTTCGAGAATATTAATGTCCACAATTAGAAGTTGTTGATCTAGTTAAAAAAAAAAGAATGTTGTACTTTGTAATTTGATGGTCCTAAATCAAATGAAGGTGCAAGTGCTAGATGCATTCTCAAGGATCCTTCGGGGAATAAAAATATGATAGCATGTAGATTAGAATTTTATTGCACCAATAATGTTGCAGAGTATGAGGATCTTATCCAAGGCCTCATAAAAGAAATAGATCTGAAAATAAAAGAAATAAGGGTATTTGGTGATGCAAAAATTGATAAAGATAAAGAGCATGATACATTGTGTTTCTAATCATCTTAAGAACTAGCAACACGAGGTAATGAAATTGATTGAAAATTTTGAAACTTTTGACAATATATATGTTCCCCATGCACTTGAATAGAATGATATATGATAAATGAAAAGAACATGTAGGCATGTCTAGAGGTGTAGGAAAATGGTGGTAGTACTCCAAAGAATGAGATTGATTTCAGGTAGTTGATGGATGAAGACGAAGAACTGGTGGACTAGATCATAATTTCTCAGTAGTGAAGACATTTGGGTGGCTCCAATTTTCAGGCTCATGGATCACCATTTGAACTGGGGACCCATTGTTAACAGAAATGAGGATTAGGGGTGGCATGGTAGGATTTATGACCAAGTTTTTCTCACCAAAACATGTTTTTCACAGTTTATCGGGGCTCCGTTACCTCTCTCATCACCTCTAGGAGTAGGTTTGGAGGAAGGATGGGAACTTGGGCTCACCTCTTTGGATTCTTCTCCTAGAAAACCTCTTTGAAGAACACCAAATATCACATCTTTCGAAACCTCGATTATAGATCAATCTTAGGCTATTCCTCTCTCTAAGTCTTTGCATTGTGGTTTTCCCTCTACTCTTATAGATTTTTCTGATTTATTGAATTGATTAGATTTCATTAATGGAGTCTCCCATGGGATTTATGATCTAATTCAAGTTATCCTAGTCTCAGCCTCTTGCCGTCGGAAGAAATGCTTTAGGCTCTAGCTCCCTCCATGGCTAAAGCTTTCGAATCCCTTCCACCCTCTATTTTATTTCAGTCCTTGCTGACCAAAGAAACCTTGAATGGTAGAAAATGATTTTTAAGGGGT
>JASDQU010271412.1:0-15294 GCA_032191745.1 Picea mariana
TTACAAGGACACACTTTTTGCTTAAAAGGTGAATCCACCCAGGTTGCAGAGGAAGGCGCGCGAGGGTACGGACCGAAATGGTTTTCAAGACGTTTTTCTCAACATTTATTACAGGTTGCAAAGCATGGAAACCGAGACAAAGTTTCTCTTGGGCCTGAGAGTGCCAGAGTCAGATTGAAGCATGGAGACTGTCATTTTTGGGTAATTTGACGCCACACATTCAGTGGTGCTATCTGTTTTCTGATATGAGCAAAACTTCTGCAACTTGATTTCAGAATGAGATATACTTATGTATTTTGCCAAATTCTTTTGCTGAGTTAATAAAAATTTCTACCAATTTGAGAGCAGGACCCGAAGATGTAGTCCACCAGGGACGAACTCCGTTATCAAGTTTTTTGTGTTCAGATTTGATGCTTATGTCTCTTCATTATTGAGCTTTTCCTTATTTAATGATCCACTTTAATTTATGCTCATTTAATACAATTCTTTATAAGTCACTCAATGAAGAGATCTCAAATCAACCACAAATATCCATAAACCATAAGCCCCCAAAAATCTTCTATATTTTCTTGAAAATTTCAAACACAAATAAAAAAAACCTCTACATAACAACTATATATATATAAACATTATAATTTTTTTTTCACATTAGATGTTGGTATTAAAAAAGCTCTAAATATTTTGACTTACATACATATGATATAAAAAACTTCAAAGTATCCAAGCTCCCACATCACTAAATCCCTAACAACATATAAGATAGACCTATACACCTCTTTTATTTTCCACATCACTACATAGTCATTAATATATATTATATTCACATTATTTGTATATTTTTATTAATAAACATATTGTATATTATTTATTCATAAATATTATATAAAGCGATAATCACAATAATAATTATCAATATTATATGCTATAATACTACATGTCTATGTAGTAAAAATATATGCTAATTAAAAAAAAGAACATTATATTATATATTATAAGTATATGTTAATTGGAATGTGATGTGTTAATTGAGATGTGATTGTGTAAGCATTGCTCTTTCCCTTTCAAAACTTATTTTTCATGAAATTATAACATATCATAAAAACAATGTAATCATTATAATACTACTAACATGTGTAATATTATAATACTATGAAAAAAAATGAGATCATTATAGTTATTTTACAGGATAAATATGGTATTTCTAAAAAATAATATGTTTAACTACATGAAATAAATATGTCATAATTTCAAATCTAGAAGGGGTAGGGTATGGTATGTATATCTTCGTAGACTTTAGTAGTCAAATCCTTGTGTGTAGGGAGTCCCTTGTCCCACAAACAAAGAGGTCTCATACATCAATTTGGTGTCTGGCTTGGCCGTGACCTTAAAAATAGATTATTATTATTATAATCTCATGAAAAAAACCCATTATAACTACTTCACTAAATCAAATATGGTGTTAAAATAATAATAATAATAATACTAATTTAATTTTAAGGTCACGACCAAGCCAGACACTAAATGTAGATTTTAATCTTATACAATTAATTACTTCAAAACAAATTCTTAATAAAACATAAAAGATACAATGGTGTGCACGTGTGTGCACACACAGACACACATTACACCGAGATTTTTACCCTGGAAACCCAAACTAGGAAAACCATCAACCTTTTAGAGCCGCACCTCTAATCTTCTATTCATCACATTCTTCATTGTTTACAATACAATATATATAGGATCCCGTGACATCCAAAACCCCTAATCCATTGACCCAGATTAGTCAACAACTCTAATTCCTAAATTGAAATTAGAAAACCATGTGCCGAAAAACCACTAAAAAAAAATGCAAAAAATGCCAATTTTTTTTCAAGGGCGTTTCCCTCGAACTGCTGCGCATGAGGGCTCTCGCCCCCCCTGCAAACTCTCCGAGAAAGGGGGCTCTGCCCCCTGCAACCCTTCAGGAAAGGGGGGCTATGCCCCCTCTTATGAACCCCCTATGCGCCCGGTGCAATGCAGACACTTGGTCTAGTCGTGCAAAGAATATAACACATGTACCCAACACTAAATTAGTGTAGAAGGTCTCCTTATTTGTGGGACAAGGAATCCCTCCGCATAGTAATTTGACTGCTAAAGTTTACGAAGATGTACATACTCTACCCCCTTTGAAGATAATTGTAAAACATCCATACCTAATTAAATGAAAATATAAATTCATATTAATAAACTAATATTCAACCACCTTAACAAAATTTTTTTTTGTTTAATGTGTTAGAACCATACTTTTGTTTAATGTGTTAGAACCATAATTAATCTGAGTGGTAGAAGATAATAAATCTCATTTGGAACGAACTTATATTCCAAATGAAAAGTCTCTGGTATAGTGTTAGGGTGAAAGACATTATATCCTTCATGGCATTCATAGAAATTGGAGTTCTAAATTCTAAAACCTTCCCATCAACATGATATCAAGTCAGAAAAGGAGGAACTGATGCAAGGAGAAAAACATTCAATAAAATAAAATAAATAACCATAGAGAAACATCGTTATTTTGGAAGAAACCTTTACCTATGAGAGAATTACTAGTCATAAACCACATGATAGGTGAATATGTTTTAAAACATTAAATATTTAATAGAAATTGAAGAATGTTGAGACCTTTTGGTTAATTTGAAAATCCAAAAGAACCCAAATGTATAATGTATACAGGTCAAAACCAATGTTAAGTAAATTTTGAAACCGCCTGCTATACCTTAGATGAAATGCATCAAAGGAAATTGTTAGATGGTGTAGTTTTTGTAAATACATTTTCAATGCATTATGTGTTGTGTTGTTTGCGATTTCCTAAAATTTTAGTTTTTATGAGATGAAATACGTTTTCCACCTTTTTTGTTGCGATGCAGTTTGTTTTGGGTTTGTATTGGGACTATTAGAATTATGCTCTGATTTTGGATGTGTTTGTGAGAATCTACATACTGATAACAGTGATATGCTCTGATTTTGTTAAAGTAATGCTAATAGGGATGGTGAATGAAATTAAATATTGACATTTACCAAATTCTTTCATGTAACTTTGAATTATAAATAATTCCACGTGTCTTGTAATTGTAGAGCTTTTTAAGTTTCCAAAGTATGTGGATTAAACAAAAGGATTCAAAGAGTGAGTTTGAAACATTTTACACAATCATAATCCTTCTTAGTACTGGCCATAAATGTGATTGTTATATAGTTGTTATGTATAGATCGACAACCAATGGAGATATAGAGGGAGCAACATTACATGTGTTGTTCGTCGTGAATGATTTTGCTCCAAATATCACCTTGCCCATCACCCAAGAGTTTCCACTTCTGTGAGCCTTGCATATACAACACAAGTAGATACCTGCACAAATTATAAATCAATCATGGGCTAATTTAGGTATTTAACCAAAAACCCCACACACACACATTATATCCACTAAATATTCTTTAGATCTAGTGGAATTCAGTTAGGTTACATATGAATATCAAATAGTGATGAGAATGTTTAAGAATTATATCTTCCCTGGCAATAGGATTGAAGTAGAGGTCAAAGGTGAAGGATATTTATTGTAGCAATGAGGATAGCATAGATTCATGATGAAAATACTTATATGGATGACACGCTCGGAAGTGTATCAATCGAAGCGTTGAAAGAATTGCATGCTCCTCACTCTTATTGCAAGTATTATTTACCCCATGTGTTATTCACTATAAACATGGAGTATCAAGAGGCTATTCACTGTAAACATGGAATATTAAGAGGCCACTTGCAAGAAAGAAAATAACCCTTGGATCTAGAAGAGTTTGTTTGTGATGGACCACAAATAATATTACTATTATTTGTTATAACATTATATTTTCTTTTGAAATTGTCATGTGATGATTTATTGTGGGTTATTCACATGACAAATGTGACAACATCTATATCATATGGGCTTGATGCAATCATACATCATGGTATTTTTATTTCAGTTTGTATCTATATTCGGTTAACATATAATAGTACTAATATTATTTGTTAGAAGTATTATGTTTTCTTTTTTTGGAAAAGTATTATGTTTGCTTTTTTTGGAAAAGTATTATATTTTCTTTTAAAGTCAACATATGTTGATGCAAGCATTGCCCACATGAAAAATGTGACAACATCTCTATCATACTGAGTTGTAGATGCAATCAATGTACATCCTTCTTAGCTCCAAATCTATCAAGTATTAAGAGGGATCAATTCTCTTGTATATTTTTTTTGATCATTTAAAATGGATGTAAGTGTAAATAAAGAGAGGGTAACAATATTTCTATGCAAATATCATATCTACAATATATCTATTTATTTGTAAATTTGGTATCTCTTTATAATAGTTTTTATATTAGGTGTACATGTTAAATTTCTCTCTTTCATATATAGAGATATTTGTATTCCATTTGTATCTATATTTAGTGAGTATATATGCTATTGTTGTTTTGTTACTAATGTGTACCAATAGCATATACACAATGGTTGTGTTTATTAAATAGCAGACAAAAGGGAAATAAACTAAAAATCTATGCACAAAGAAATGGTTATTTATTCTACCTCATGCTAGAGAAAATAAGCAAAACTATCTAAATCATAAGGTATAATAAAGAGTATAAATGACTTCATTACCAAATGGAAACAATAGAACTTACAAATTTACACACCTCAAAGTAGTTGATGAAACCAAGTGGGCGTAGCTTTGAAGGAGAGTCCTTTGTCTCCTTGTATGCTCCACTCCAAGCTTTTGGTTTTAGAAAGAGTATTCCTTAATGGAAGAAAGAACTAGGCTTAGAGTGCATTGGTCTCTTTAGAGGGTTTTTGGCAGTGTAATATTGCAATGGATGAGCGACGAAATGGGTGACCTCAATAGCTTTATTTATAGGAGAAATAATGGACCTCTCTTTTAGATCTAGCTTCAATGAGAATGATCCCATTGTATTAATGAAGCTTCAATGCGAATGATCCCATTGTATTAATGAAGTAGTGGGATATAGATAACTATTGAAGACTAGATCAAATGCTATTTTTGGAAATAATAGATTGGTAAGGTCCACTTTAGATCACTATGCTAATTTTTGGAAGGCACACAACATTAATGAGATGAAAAAACAATAATTTTTCTGTTTTAGGGCCAAAGCATGGGTTTTACATAGTTTAGTGTGCATCCCAAATGTACAAAATAAAAACAATAATTTGTGTTGACATTTTTGGTCAATTTTGAGGATTGACTTGTCTTGTGGCAAAACTGAGTTCATATGGTGATGTAAATGATGGAAATGAGGGATAACACTGCCAAAATGATATACCCAATTAAAAATACTCATGACAAAGTCGGTGAACAAAATTAGGATAATAATAGTTTCCCCTTGATGTATGAGGTGAGGAGCACATTATATGGTTGAAATACATCATAAGTTTCTTTATGTTAAACCATAGGAAAATACCACATAAGCAAGGGTTAAAACAATTAAAGAGGGAGGATAACCCCCAAAAGACTCTGGAGACCCACTTGCAAACAATCAATCAATGGGGTATGGCGTGTATAATATTTATCAACAATGTGGGCTTACCCATGCTCATGTAACTATCTCACTACAATATGGGATCATGATGTCATGAAGCTAGATCTTAGTACATAAAATTACCACAATACAATACATCATAAAGTAGGATCAAGAGGGACCCAATCGAAGTACATAAAAGTGGCTAATATTCAATATGATCGAAATATATAAGAAGGAACAATATCACATGGAGGGGTGCTAGATCACAACCACTGGAGCCTTGTGAAACAATGAAGGGACTTAAGATTTGGAGAGAGATATTTAACAAGAAACTTGTCACAGGTGGCTGAAATTGATTAGTAAATAGAGCCAAATATATCTAGAAAACTACAATTGAATTTGGATCACTATTGCCAACATATTCTGGAAATTGTATGGGCCCACTACTACATTGGGCCCATTTTCCGACAATTTATTGATGCAGGTTCATTGCCACAACGTCTCAAGTATGATGAAGGCTACAACCCATTTTTTGTCGTGTCATTTTCATCTCTAGTATGAAGATACCCATTTTGTCAGAAGACTAAGGACAAAGTTCGTCATACCATCAATTGTTGTGCGTCTGAGAAATAGTTTGTTTTCATCGCTAGTGCGTCGTAAGAGCAATTAACCTATGAAAAACATGCATCACAATTGACCAATGTTCACAACCATTGTTGTTGTAGGTTCGTCATACGATCGACCAATATCCCTCGGTAGTCTGTCATACCGTCAACCCCATTTCGTCCCAAATCTAGTAAGTTTTTGTTGCCATGTGTCATAAATACGTCGTAAGAGTGACCAATGTTCATCCTAAAATCATCTACAGTGCATCGAACCATCGACAAAGGATCGATGAACATGCTCTATTTTGGATGATGGTTGGGTACACGGTTAATGTTCCATTAGTCGAACAATCGAAGAAATCCTTCGTTGATGGCTAGACCAATTTTTTATTAATTAAAAAAAAAACAATTTGTATCATGCCATGTTGAGCCAGGAGTTTTGGCCAAAAGGATCGACACCCTTATCTCTCTCTCTCTCTCTCTCTATATATATATATATATAATAAAAGAATTTAACCTTTGTTGTGGATATATGTTCCTCTTCTAGATTCCATTGGAATAATGCTTCAACACAATAAAGATTTTTGCAACATCTCATATTGGATGCAACACCTCATGTTGCTACAACTCCAAATGCATGAACTCTAGACGTTGCAACTTCAAGCTCTATGGAAATCTCTTTGCACATGGAAGCACTTAACAACATGATGTCACCATGCCGCAACTCTGAGCTTCAATATAAAAAATATGGCTACAACATCTCGTATTGGATGCAACACCTCATGTTGTTGATGTGGGTTCCTGTTCCAGATTCCACTAGAATATTCCTTTAGCAGAATAAATATTACCACAACATCTTGTATTTGATACAACACCTCATGTTGCTGCAACTCCAGACTCTAAAACTCTTGATGCTACAACTCTGAGCACTATGGAAATATCTTTACACGTGGAAACACTTAACAACATGACATCACCATGTCGTGACTCGAGATGATGCAATTTTGGCCTTCAACACTATAAATATGGCAACAACATCTCGTATTGGATGCAAAACCTCATGTTCTGGATGCAGGTTCCTCTTCCAAATTCCATTAGAATAATGCTTCAACATAATAAATAATTCTGCAACATCTCGTATTGGATGCAACACCTCATGTTGCTACAACTCCACATGCTGCAACTCCAAATGATGCAACTCCAATGCTGCAACTCTAGACACTACAAATCCAAGAGTTATGGCAATCTCTTTACACGTGAAAACACTAAACAACATGAAGTTAGCATGCCTTTAACTCTGATGCTACAACTCTAAGATTCAACACAATAAATATGGTCGCAACATCTCATATTGGATGCAACACCTCATGTTGCTACAAGTACAATTGCTGCAACTCAAAATGCTGCAAGTCCAGATGTTGTAACTCCAGATGCTGCAACTCCAAATGATGCAACTCCAATGATGCAACTCTAGATGCTGCAACTCCAGAGGTAAGTAGTGAAAATCTATATCCTTACACTTCGCATATCATTTAAATGACATTAATAATAATAAATAAAAAAAATATAATATGTATATATATACATATATTAAAAAAAAAAGCCATTGTTGTGGATGCAGGTTCCTCTTCCAGATTCTATTAGAATAATGCTTCAACGCAATAAATATGGCCACAACATATCGTATTGGATGCAACTACAGACGCTGCTACTCTAGATGCTGCAACTCCAGATGTTGCAAATCTAGATGCTGCAACTCTGAGCTTCAACACAATAAATATGGCCACAAAATCTCGTATTAGATGCAACACCTCATGTTTCTACAACTCCATATGCTGCAACTCCAGATGTTTCAACTCCAGACAATGCAACTCCAAATGCTGCAACTGCGGGCGATATAACAATATTTCCACATGGCAATACTTAACAACATGATGTCACCATAAAAAAGAGATCGTGGTACTAGAGAAATATGTCACGAATATGACTATTGAGAACATGACATCAACCACCGATACAATGAATCATCTCACGACAGTAAGTCTGGTCCACGTGTATAGAACATACGACACACGAGGTAAGTGGTGAAAAGGTACTACGTACTCCTCCTTACACTTCACATATCAATTAAATGACATTAATTGAGATGACATGCCTCACCAATTTACCCATGCACAATCATCATTACCCCATAACTTAGAATTATTATAGGACAAGTGGCATTAAATATTTGACCTATCTGACCACTAAGTCCATTAAACACCGCACGTTTCTTCCATCACATCACCGCCAAAACCATAATTCACATTGATTCCACCTCAAGGACCGTCACCCTCTCTGACTTAATATTTTTGAAAAGGTGGTGGAATCAGATTACTAATTACCACTATTTGGCTGAATAATAATTAAACGACAAGTGGTAGTAAATATTTGACCCGTTCGACCACTAATTCCATTAAACACCACACTTTTATGCCATCACACCATCGCCACAACCATGATTTTCATTGATTCCACCTCATTGAACGCCACCCTCTCCAACTTACTATTTTTGAAAAGGTGGTGGAATTAGATTGCTTACCATTTTCCCTCACCAAGTGCTTCAAGACCTCTGCAACCAAGTCAATAATATTGAAAAACAAGGGTAGATGAATTCTACTAAAGAACAACGACGTGGGCAACTGTCTCATTCACCATGAACTAGATGTAGGGTTGGTTAAAGAAGATGAAGAAGTCCGGAGGGTCTTCCATGAGGCAAGGTAGGCGATATATATCAATAGAATCCAGGATGGATACAACAAAGAAATCACACTGGAATTCACTGTAAGTTTGAAATAGGGGAAGGCGTAGGTCCTTGGAGTTGCAATCGTAGTGAATGAATAAGTAATTGCTGCTGTGACAGGGCTACCACAGGAAGGATACAAATGGTTTTCTTGGAAGATGACAGTACCTAGTATAAAAGATGTGTTCTTGCATGAAGGAGAGGAGCTAAAGGAAGAAAGGTAGTGGGTTCGATAGGAATTCCTTTAGTCATCTATTGTTAAGGGGCCTATCACGTGCAAAATTACTTCACCTGTGAGGGATGCCATGGCATCCTCTTATTGTATCACCTGGAGCTACTACATCACCTCAAACATTGCTGGTTGATAAATATCCCTTTATTTTTATGGAAGATCCTGCAAAACATGGCCCAAAGTGTTCAAAAATACCAATGGCAACGATATTTCCTCACCCACAATGAGATTATCAAGCTTCTAGTGATTCATGCATTCCACCATGCTAGTCATGTATGGGGAATCCCAATGAACCCTGCTACACAAATTGTGGAAGGACCGATGGCTCTAGAAACAACAACATCTGCATAGGATTTGGGGGCAACAGGTTCCACACAACCTTCAGAGGAAAGACTTTGAGAAACCTCCATGCGAAGAGAAGGAAAGTAGGCCACCCCAAAAAGGAAAGGATCTACCCTCAAAGAAGAGGAAGAAGATAATAGAAGAAAATGTTCCTAAGAAAAATATGACACAATCCTCATCCATACTGACCGTTCCTTCTCAAACATAAGAACTAGTCAAAAGGGTTGAGTCAACAACACAACAAGAAGAGATCCCTACTATCACACAAGAACCAACAGGGGAAGTTGGACTAATAGAGGAATTAGGTACAATGGAGACATAACCCCCTACTTCCACACAAGAAACAACAGGGGAGGAAGAGCCAATTGAGGGAAGGGATTTCCTTGAAGAACCAGTGGAGGAGGACGCATTCCCTAAAGCAGGAAATAAGGACTCAGATTCTCCTGCAATTTAGGGCCGAGAAATGGATGTTGCTGCAACATAAAATTAGGGAGAAAATCCCGTGGAAGCACCAAGAAAGAAGGATCCGAATAAAAATAAGTTACCAAGGTATATTCCAGGTAAACCTCACTAGCCTTTGTACTCTACCCTTATCCAAAAAAAATTCAATTTAAGAGATATTAATACGAGGATGAAAAAGAAAATAAAACATATGAGAACAAGCATACAAAGGGGAAGAACAAGTTTAGATTTCCTAGCTCAAGTGGTTAGGATTAGCCACTAGGTCTGTGACAAATTAGAAGAAGAATCTATCATACCTACACATGAAGAATTAGCTGAGCAACCAATAACATTCATGGACAATGAAACCCAAACTGAGGAGGGCATGACCAAGGAATACGAAAAAGAAACAGAGGAAGTGGTACCCCCTGAAAAAATAGAGGTTGGGACTCAAATAGAGGAGGAAATACCTTCTGAAAATATTAACCAAGAAACTCACATAGACATCCTTACAGAAGAAATTGGAATCCAAACACATATTGACAGTGATTTCTGGTTGAGATCCCAATTGGACAAATGGAGGAACATGGCTGAGGCTTATGAAAGAGGGACAATCCCTCTCGAAGAATTCTGACATGCCATATACAACTTGAGGCATAGGTGGGTCGAGCAGTTGGATTTTCTTTGAGACAAATGGGACAAGTGGAAAAAAGACATGAGGAAGACCTCTGAACTTCAGACACAAGTAGAGCTCTTGAAGGAGGATAAGAGGTAGATGAGCTCTCTATTGGGGGCCATCCTTATTTGTAGAGAGCCTTCTCCATCCTACTCTATATTCCTGCATGAAAGATACTTCTTATTCCAGTTCAAAGAAATATCAACATGCATGCCCTATAAGATCACCTCAACAAAGGACTTCTTGGAAGTGTACTGCGATAGTAGCATGGAAGACATGAATTTTTTGTGCAAGATTTATCAAAAAAAAATTGTCTTAGATTTCGAGCCAGAATGGAATCCAATTCACTTTGTAGGAGATATACAACTAGGGGCATTCACATCATTCATGAGAAACCATGCTCAATGGGATAGTGATCTTACAATCACCCAGAAAATTGAGACAAGTGATCTATGGATAAGGGGATAATTCCATAACCCCAAGGCCATTCTCATCTCACTTTTCATTTGGGACAATTCCATGGCACATTTCCCATTCATAGCTCAGAATCACAAAGATTCCATTGATGAATTCCTGGAACACATAACATCTCTGCTACAAAATAATCTACAAGGGAGCATGCATAGATGGGAACATGGGACAAAAAAGATCAAATATAAAGACACTTTTAACTACCACAACTTTGGAGTGGAATTGAAATGGGTAAGCATGTACATCTAGTGTTTGAAGATGTGTGGGAACCATTGGGTAGGACTTAAGTTTCACTACCCCCTAATTTGGCTACCAACATTCGAGTACCGATGAAGTATTGAGATATTAGGTGAAAGGGAGGAAGAAGAGTACCGACACAAGATAGAGAGAGATGGAGGTTACTACTCAGGTTTTAACAAAGGTCATGTGAATTATAACATCAACAACATTCATAATTCTTCCACTCTTTCAAAATCAGACTGTCTGGTTGCATGAGGACATGCAACACTTTTGGTTGGGGGGAGATGATGGGTGTTCGAAACACCATCTTATTCATCACTTTTATTTCCCCTTTTCATGATAATCTTCAATCATTTCACTACCATCTTCAATATAATTAATGCATTTTTGTCTCAGGTATGTCACTCTATGATTTATGTCATTTTAAGTCATTTTTCTAGTGTAAATGAGGAAGTGTTGACTGTTTCATGCTTATTAACGAAATGTATAAAAAATTTTATGTCACAGGGATGCCAACGAGGCTAATGTACTATGAAAAGACCTTTTTGCAACTCAGTCCTTAATTGATGCAACACCTCTCTTAGTTGTTGCAACATGGTTTTGAGTTGTTGCAACACCACCCCTAGTTGCTACAACATGTTTTTGCAACATGATATTACACGATGCTACAATATCGACCGGTAACACCACTAATCCTCATAGATACAAAAAGACACAACAAGTCTCGAGTCAATTGCCAACAAAATTATCCAAAGCTACCAACTGCTATAACTACATTTAGGAAACTGCCACTTGCATGGTACCCTAGAATATACAAGAGGATGTCTCAAAAAGGGTTTAAAAAGAGAAAGAGATGAACGCAGACAACCGTTCCAACAAATGTCCGAATCAAAAGGGGGGTCAAGTCACACGAATCTCCCCTGCACTTATTCGAGTCGAGTCGTTAGATGATATTGAGAACAACTTGAGGATCATAGATCCTCATGACTATCCTCAACAATTCTTTACTAATAAAAGGATGTAAATAATTGTATAAAGACTTGGATCAATGAGAGTCGAAGGACAATGATTTTTGTAATCCGAGTTCTGTTTTCATTTAATAAAGATACTATTACAGCTCTGGTTGAAGTCTCCTGTGCAAAGTGTGTTTAATCTCAACGCATGATTAGAGTTTTAACCAGTTCCTTGACTAAGGAGGAGGGCCCCCTCCTTAGTTAGATACCGCTGCACTGTAGTATCGATTTATTTCTCAATTGTGTGGTTTATATGATTTTTAATAATTTTATTAGTGCAAATTAAATATAACATTTGGATTTTTTTGTCACTGCAACAACACATTTAGTTTGTGGATTATTTGTGACTTCAACTACAGAATTGGTTCATTTCATTTTGTTAGCGTTTATTTCATTTGTTGATATATCATTTTTATTATCTAAATTGGTTAACCATATTCAAAATGTTTTCAGTGTTGTCCATAAACATAGGGATATGAATTATCTATGGGCATAGTCACCATCCAAAATTAGATACTGACCAGTGTTCTCTTTTCTTGCAATAGCCTAGCTGCCTTTTTAATTACACTCGGACCGAAGTTACAACACATAGTGATTCTAGCTAGTCGAGTTGGTTCAATTTCCTTTTTTTCATTTACATCCAGACCAAGGTTACAACACATAATGCTTCCAATTGACTAGATTAGTTAAGAGATTAGCTACTTTCCTTGAATAACACTCAGAGTGGGGTTACAACACAGAGTGTTCTAGCATGTGATTAGCTTGAAGGAAATGTCATAACAAAGTGCGATAAATTGATTGTTATGTACTTGAAAATTCATTTGATGTATATATGAAGTGTTGTTCAAATTTTGTGTACTTGTAAATCAAATTTTAACTTATGTTGTCATGGTGATAGAGTAGTTTCTATCATTGGTTATGTAAGCTGATTTAACATGAATATATTTTGTTCAGTGATAAATCTAATGTTCATAAGCAATTTTTTGATTTGTTATATGTTGGGGATTGTACCCTTAGGGTTGTGAATTTTCTTCCCTTGAAGTACATTGCTTCACTGTGTATTTTCTTGCGTTTCCCTAAGCATTTTGGTTGCACAGAAATGAAATATATGCTATTGTAATTTATATTTCAGATTCAAAGTTAATGTTGAAATTTCATTGGAAATATATTTGGGGAACCTCAAGTTTTGAGGTGAAATTTCTGAATTTGTTTTAAGATGAAATTTTATGAAGTTTCCACACTTGGGCCATCTGTGGATCTGAATATGTTCTCTTTCTCATCACTCTCAGATATTTCACACTGCATTGTGTCAATATTAGTGATGCACAAAGTTATCAAGCCAACAAATTGGATCTTATGCATTGTGTGAATAGAGAGGCCCCCAAAAGTGTATTGAAATGAAGATGCTAGGTAGGTACACACCAGGTGGGTCTATAGGAACCCTTCTCATGGTATACATGATTCTACACCCAATGGTCAAACCATTCTTGAAGGTGCTCCATTTCCAATGGAAACTTTCAGAGTGTGAGGTACTAGGGATGCTTGTAGAGGCAATAAAATCCCCATAAATAGTGGCCAGAATGGAGAATAATGCCCCTATTGGGAGCTGCTTCAAATTATACATTGAAGAAACATAATGCATATAGATAGACATAAACCTCCTTCAATAAAAGAGGATTATAGATTTGAGAAATTTATTTGTGTAGACTCACCAATCTACTAGGACACAAGAGAAAAAAATGACAAATGAGCCCATAATTTTAGAAGAATTAGGGTTGATTCTTGATTGTATTAGCCACATCAATTGTGGGAATAGAGAAAGTATTTTCCACATAAACGAGACTAGGAGGACATTATCTAAAACTATGCAGTCCTAAAAATGATATAAATTCATTAAAGGACATCTTGACATTTATAGAAATCACATAAAGGTTGTGACAAAATGACAAGAATGTGGTTTTGTCCAGGTCAGAACACCTCATACCTCAACTAGGTGATCCAAATTTATGGGAGTAAGGATCCATGGGATTCAAGCTATGTTGCAGGAAATGCCCCTCTGGGTGCCATACTAGTACCCGACACATGTTGAAATTCCAAAATGGGCACGAAATGTTGTCGAAATATCGACGACTGTACCGGACGACGTTTCCCGATTTGGAAACGTTGTATGATACGTCTGCCGATGTTTCGATGGTGTTTCAACCCATACGAAAACCATTTTGGTGGATTTTTTTTGGTTTGCATACCTTTCCAAGTGGCCAAGAGGACCATGGATCCCTTAGGTGGCAAAAAATCCCCTCATCAACCACTAACAAACATTTTAAATATATCCAACTATCATCACCATTTCACCCACCTTAGTAATTAATGGTAATATCAAATTTTTTAACATAGGAGTGGAGGATTGAACTTTAGAGGGTGTAATCATCATGGAAGGTCATGCCTATGACAATTAGGGAATAAACCTTATACGTGGAGGTGAGTAGATAAGGTCACATCTATTGAGGAGGCCTTTGGAGGATGGAAGCAAGGGGAAGGGTTTTAGTGGTAGGTAGGGGTTTTGGTGAGTGTTAGAGGTTGTGAGAAGGAAGGGTTTGGTCAATGGTTTCAAGGATACAAATAAGGATGAGGGTTCATGGATTAGGAAGAAGAAGAAGTATATTTAAGTTTGAAATGGTGAAAGGAAGATTATTGTGCCTTATGATTAGATCCTTGAAGGCTTAGAGATGTCGTGGGAATGAGCTATATATATTTTTGTGGATAGAACCCTCTAGCGTCTAAAATGTTTCCTTGGATATGTGAGCCTTGGAGCAAGGTTATCTCTAGTAAGATCAAAATATGCCCTCCCAATGAAGGTCTTTTCTTCTTTTATTTTGACAAATTTGAAGAAAAATGAGTTTTTTTATTTGGAAGAATAACTAATACAATATTCCACATTTGTTGAGTATCTC
>JASDQU010271413.1:0-15294 GCA_032191745.1 Picea mariana
AGAAGGAATTTGCAGCAGACACGAAGAGGGTGAAGAAGAGAAAAAACATTTAGATCAGCAGTACATCATGCATGTTTCTTTGATCGAAGATGAGCAGTTTACAGTTGACATGGAGATCGATGGAAACCATCAACAGCAGCATGTAAATCTTCAGTTGGAACAACTGCGTAAAGAGGTATTCCTTGACGTTTTTTATGACCCTATTACAAACTATTTGGAATCCATGAGTAGCATAAATATCAAAACATTTTTGTCAGACGAGGGACAATTTTGTTTCTGTTATCGACTATATTTCTGCATGATATCACTTCCATCATTTTTTGCGTTAAGATCAAGAATAGTTTCAGAAAATCAGTTCCTGACATGGTTTCATTAGAAGCATGACTTCACTTGATGAGAGGAAATACATTTGGTTAGCAGTAGGGATAGGAAGAATAATAATTTCTTTATATGAGCACTTAGATTGCTTTCAGATATTGTTGAATAAACAAAGTCTTTGATCAGTTATGCTTATGGCCCACCAAGTTGCGCATTTGTTTGTTTGCATCCATACCAGTTGGTAGAAAGATAGGGGAACATACAGGTGTTGGAAGATTCATTGAATCTCAACATGATGCATTTTATAACTAGGCAATTGCTATATCCGATCAGGCCAAGATGAGAGGTCGCACAAAGGAAGCAGAAGAATTATGAAAGCAAGCAACCAAAAACTATGAAAGAGTTGTTCAGCTAAATTGGAATAGTCTGCAGGCACTTAATAACTGGGGCCTTGCATTGCAGGAACTGAGTGCTATCGTTCCTGCTCGAGAAAAGCAGACAATTGTTAGAACAGTTGTAAGCAAGTTTCGGGAAACGATTCAACTGCAGTTTGATTTTCATCGCGCTATTTATAGCTTGGGGACTGCACTGTATGGTTTAGCAGAAGATAGTTTAAGAAGTGGGCATCCAATGAATGCGAAGGGAATGACACCGAATGAGATTTACAGTCAATCTGCTATCTATATTGCTGCAGCCCATGCTTTGAGGCAATGGGTTATGATCCCAAGTACTGTGACCTTGAAGCACTGGTGGAGAGGGTATTATGTTGTTTCAGGCCTATGGTATTTTCCATTTCAGTTCATGTTGGTGTTGACATTGGGAATTCTTCATGGACCAAGCCAGTATGGCCTCAGGGATATATCTGTGACATGACAAGCCATCAAGAGCTCATGGGCAAGAGTAGTGTTGTATATCATACTTATAGAATGGCTATAAATGAATCTCCCAGGTCTACTCTGCCTTTACTTGCTTGGGAAAGGAGAGTGAAGAAAATGTCTATTTGCACTTGAGTGAAAAAGAAAAGAAGCTTCTCAAATGTAAAGTGCGGTAAGCTTGAGAGATACACCAGTTCTTTTGTTTTGCGCTCCCCCTCTTCTATCATGTGAACCAAGAACAATCTTCTGCGTCCTCGAGTGTAAGTTCTAGTATTTATATTGGATTCCTCCTACATGGAAGCAATAGCAATTTGTGAAAGCTCATGCATCTGCAATAGCTTGTCATAAAATCTCTTGAAAAAGAGTTCGATCTATATGAAAATTGGGTCAACCAAGACCTATTTCTATATGGGAACAATACCTGCACGGGGATGGGAATTAGTGTTATTGACTCATCAATATCTGGACTTGGAGGGTGTCCATATGCCAAAGGTGCAATGGGCAATGTAGCAACTGAAGATGTTTCTGGTATGCCAATTTTAGGTCGATTTGTTTCTGAATGTGGACTTGGAATTGATTATCGCCTAGCAAATGGTTATTCCAGACAAGTGGATTGAATATTTGGAGCATAAACAAGGATGACAGGTGGCAAGGGATTCATCACATGAAGAGATCAATCCCATATTTCAAGGAGCTAAGTTATCATCTTAATGATCTTTTAGCAAGTCGATCAGCATGAAATCAAGCAGTCAAAGAAAATAGCAAATGTAAAGGTGGCAAATTGGTTCCAGATTTATGTAGCCAGTTAAGGATTCGATCCCTTTTTGTTAGTCATAGCTTTCTAGTAGGAGGATTAAATGCACATGTGGCAATTAATCAAGAGATACAGGTAGCACCTTGAAGACACCTCAGGCACATTTGGCAGACAACAAATTTTCTACAGATATCAAGGGTATCTAAGTGGCAATCAAGGTAAATTGATTCAGCTATAAACTCAGAAATTCAACCCAGGATTCGATGTAGCAATCATATTGCTATGTTTAAGGCAAAAAATCAGTCCCATATCACAAGCCTCTCAGACATATCAGCGGGATGATTTTGTCTCTAATTGGCTGGAGACACCCGTCAGTTACTAGAAAATATAGACAATCTGGTAGCAACACATACTGAATCGCATGCAGAAACAAATATTACATTAGAAGAGGGAACGAGTGGTTTTCCCAGCAAAGTAGATACTGAGAATGTGAACACTAGTGCATTACCCGGAAAAGTGCATTCTGGAAAGGTGGTGTTCGATAAGATTGAAGATTCTGTGGATGTAATTGGAAAATCGCAACTTGCTTGTAATGAGGGTAAAATTCTTTTGCAAAATAATAATATTGAGGCTAGGACATCTACAAATGCTAATGAAATAACTGCAGATGGATATTGCAATCATTCTTCTATAGGATATGGTTTGTATTTATCTGGTGTAGAACAGGTGAAAATGGCTGTAGAGTATATCCCTTTGGAACATTCTTCCACCAATTCCCTGCATAAGGAAGAGCCTCAAAACAGACACACTGGTGAAGAAAATATTTTGCAAGAAGCATTTTCTTCATTCCCCCTTTCTATAACACCAGGATATTCTTCTGTAACATCACATGCAAGCCAATGCATTGCAACTACCAAGGAGATTGAAGCACACTCAAGCTGTCAGCGGGAGGATTTAATTTTTAGATGTTCACCAGAACCTACAGAAATCTCTTCAACCAAAAATCCCATTAGTACTGTGGAAGAGGCTAAAGATGTTGCACCTGTTTTGCCAGAAGTTCTTCCCAAGGGTCGAGATTATCATAGAGATGAATGTGTGAAAAGTAATTTTTTTGTTGGGTTTGCCATATCAGGTGTGCCGAGTCTGTATTCTGAATCTGGAAATGACATAAACCATGTTCCTGTTGAGGTGGGTCCAAATCTTCATCTAGAACCTGGGGAGCAAGTGAGAACAGTTGCTAAGGAAGACACTTTTCATGATGCAGAAATCAAATTGGAAGAAAATTTTCATATTGATAAAGCCAACATAAATGTTGTCCCCTCTGAAATGGCCAGCTGTTCAGAAGATTCACTTCTATGCCAGTCACTCCTTGAAAAATCTAGTGAACCTCTTCCAGCAGAGGACGATGTTAAAGTATGTGATATTTGTGGGGACACAGGTTATGAAGAGATGCTTGTTGTCTATAGCATGTGTAATGATGGTGCCGAACACACTTACTGCATGTCAAGTATGTTAGACGAGGTGTCTGAAAGTGACTGGTTGTGTGAAGGCTGCAAGTTGCAGCATAATGCAAGTGCCAAGACAGTTGAGACACCTCCAAACTTGAGAATGGTGTTGAAGCCAACATTCTTGACCAGCAGGAAACATAACTATGGTTGAGTCACACACTTTGACTCTAGATCTATATGTTCATCAATTACATGCATAATCCCTGGGTTTGATGGACACATCAGTAGTTAATTATGGCAAAGTCAGGATCTGCTTTAAGGGTTGAGGTTGATGGTGTTTGGTACTTGGAGGCGCATCCAGAGATAGCACAATCATATGCCGAACCTACTGTATCTAAAGCCAATAAGATAAACCAGTATTTCACTATGGATCAACCAGTCTGATCGCAGAGTTAACTTGGTCAGCTCACCTTGCAGCCATGGCAATTGCGAGACAAAGAAAAGACACAATAGGTCACTACAGCATTTTTGTTGGCGATCTCAGCCCAAATTTTATAGATGCAGCTCTCTTTGCTTGTTTTTGTATTTTGTTCAGATGCAAGGGTTAGGTGGGATCAAAGATCTAGCAGGACAAGAGGATTTGGCTTTGTTTCCTTCAGAAATCAGCGAGATGTTGATAATGCAATAAATCATATGACAGGAAAAACTCTTGGGAGTAGACCGATTCGGTGTAATTGGGCTACCAAATCAAGCTCTGGTAATCAGAGTGACGACAAACAGACCTCAGAAATGCAATTTGCTTCAAATGCATCAAATAAATACTTCAGCCAATGGTAGCGCAGATCACAACATTTTCAGCTAGAACTACAGCTCTAGGAACAGGAGGACAGTCACACATAAGTCCAGTAAGAGAGAGAGGAGCTTCATCTAGCAAGCCCTGAGGTCTTTGTACTCTTGCAGGTAATTAAGATTCATCAAATTTTGATTTTTGGGTAAGTTTCTGTTTTCGGTGGTTTAGGCGAGCCTGTGTGTGCTCATTAACCACCGAAACAGAGTACTTTCAGTGGAGAAGGTGCTTAAATCTAAATACTATTAACCACGGAAAGTTGTTTTAACCAGAATATTCAAAATTTTGCCCAGATTCGAGATATTCAAGTTGTAATGATGTGAAATCTTCTGGAATAGGATGATTATGAATTATCAAAACAAGTCTAAACACTATTCTTAAAGAATAAAGTCAAAAAGAAGTTTTTTGACTATATTTGGTCATTTTTAAAAGGCAAAATATCAGGGATCAGAAGACACCTCACCCAACTCGAATTTCATCTTCAGGATATCAAGATTAAAGATCCTTGGAAGGCTGAACTCCACATCACCAACTTACCACACAAACGGAAGGTGAGACAAGAGTAACTGAGACATGGCACTTGATGATGTTGAGTAGGAAATATCCAAATGATAAATTGTAAAGGATAAATGACTCCATGCCCAAAACTAAAGGCACAAGGTCTGCCAGGTTCCTGGAAACCTCGTAGGGAGGTCTCCATCCCAGTTGGAGCCAGATGTTAACGATCAAAAATGCACTGGCATTTTTGCAAAAAATATGCCTAATCTTGTAGGAAACATTTGACTAGCTTCTCTAGCTCCAAATGCATATTTGAAAGTATCATTGGAAATCTTAGGATTTGTAGATGTCGATCGACTATTCAAGCATGCAAAAAGGACTCTCCATGACTGAGAAATTTGATTTTTCCCAAGGCAGTTTATTTCTGTAAAACCTTCCTTTTCGGTGATTTAGGCGAACAGGACGATTGTTCATTAACCACCGAAAGCAGTGCTTTCGGTAGTTAATCCACCCAGAAGTCTTCTATGTTAACCACCGAAAGCCTGCAATGACCAGAATACTTGAAATTTCGCCCAGATCAGGAATTTTCGAATCAGAATGAGATGAAACCTCTTGGAATAGACAGGTGGTGAATTATCAAGTTAGATCCAATGGTTACTTTGATGGATAAGGCAAAGAAGAGGTGTTTTAATCAAGTTTGGTACATTTTTCAAAGACAAAAATATAGGGATTTTGGCACACCTCAGCAAATTCGAATTTTATCTCTTGGAAGAGTCATCAGTCAGCCTTGGGAGGCTATCCTGCACTACACCAACACTCAACAAGAGAGGAAGACCATGAAATCTGGGATTGACCTCATTTTTGGGGATCATCCCACATCTTTTGCAACTAAATTTTGATTTACTATCTTTAGTATATTTGATCCTTATTTTCAGGATCTCAGAACTGCCTTGTAAAGCTATAAAGCTAAGGATAGAATATGAACCAAGGGTTCGATTTTGGGTTCTATATGTTGCTACTGTAAATGAGACTCATTCTTAATATATGAAACATTACAAGATTCCTTCATCTGTGTTTTCAGACCTTTCTCCTATGTTCTATGATATCTTATGAGTGAATGATTTCTTTATTGATGCTTATTCAATCTGCATGTGACTGTCATCTCACTAATTGATTGATTAAGTTAGGAATCATAAGTTATTGCCTTAGTTTTTAAACCCATTGTGCTTATTGTTTTATATGAGTATAATCTGGTTCAACAACTATCTTCTGTTCTATTTGATCAATCCTTGTCTGATTGCATTCTTAGAAGGCCTTGTGATATTTGATATTACTAGATAGTCTTAAAGACACAGTCCAGCCCCTAGATATTCATCTTGATCCAAAAACCACATCATTTATTGAGAAAATAGTTTCCAAAAAGATTGAGTTACCAAGCATCTCTGACTTACAGCCTAGGAGAGTTTCCTGGAGTGATAACAGGGTACAACCATACTCACTGATTATTTTCCAGCAGGAAACCATGTCCACTACAAGGATGAGATTGGAGGGTGAATGGCACTTTCTTCGGTAAGAGGGAGTGTTGAGATTTGGGTACCTTGGAAAGTAGTCCCCTTGTGGTTTTGGGCCTCTAACCACAAGAGAGAGATGTTTGTACCATTTTTCCTTGTACTTTGTGTCTAATTTCACTTTGACTTAGGAGATTTAAGTCAAAAGTGAAATTTAGTCATTTTAGCCTAAAGTGCCTAATTATTCACTAAGTGGGTGAATGAGGGGACATAAAGTGAACTTAGGGAACTTAACCCAAAGTGGGTTTTGATTTGAGATTCTTTTGGAGAGATCTCAACCAATGATTAAGGATGGCTTGGGATTATCCTAGCCATCCATACTTTAGGTTTCCTTATAGAGGTTCAAGAGGGGCGCAAGGGGCAAGGAGAGGCTCATTCCTTGTTTTTTCCACCAACTGAGTTGGGAGAGGAGCAAGAGGATGAGGATGGAGGCATTAGTTGAGGGAGGCTTGGGCGCCTCCTTCCATGAAGGACTCATGGATGCTTAGACCTCCATTTATTTTTGGTGTTAATTCTTGCTTGGAGGAGGGCGCACTTGAGGAGGAGGGAACACACATAGCAAACTCTAACTATGGTTGGACAATCGCAAATCTGCTAGTTTCAATGGAGAGGTAGCACATAAGAGATTCATTGTGTGCAAGGGATTCTTCTTCAAATATCGGAGGGTCAAGGGCACATTGTTTCAGTGGGATAGAGCAACAAGTGAAGAGGGTGCACTAAGCTTGGGTGCATTTCTCTTCTTGGAACTCCAAAGCATCTCAAGAGGAGTTGTTATTGTATCAGGTTCCATTATTGTATAATTGTTGTATCTCATTCTTTAGAAATCATTGATATATACTTTCATTCTAAGTTGGTTTTCCCTGAGGGGGTTTTATCTGGGGTCGTGTTGACCAAAAATACTTGTGTCTTAAATTTCATTCATGATTAGAGTTTAGATAAGGATTTTAGAGTTGTAAATATCTAGAGGAGTGTTACTTATTTTGAGTTATATTGCATGTGCTAACCACCAGTTTGAAAACACTTGCAAGGGAACCTCAAAGAACACTTAACCATCGAGCAGAAAAGTATTTGACTTTTTGTTATCCTAAAACAAGAGAAAAGGACAATTTTGGAGATTAAAATTAGATCCCAACAAGAGGTTAAAGACAAAGTTTTTGGGAAGCCTGATAGTACCTCAGTTTTCTACATGGTGGTGCGTTACTTTGTTCTGGTTACGGTTTCTGGTGGATCTTTTGTTTTGGTGAGATCTCTCTTGTGAGAGACATTGTACTTGTTGAAGAATCTATACTAAAGAAGCTTTGTTGGGTTTTCTCCCCCACGAGGGTTTCCCAGGATAAATTTGTGTCTACTCTTTATGTCTTTCCTTTCAGTGATCCTTATGCATGCAGTTATTTTTTTAATATACTAAAGTTAAAGAATATCACACACTTAACTTCTTAAGAAGAATTTTAACATGGAATAAGAGAGGGCCTAAAAGAAGCCATTTGCACAGTATGGAAGAGCTCATTGGGGAAAATAATACTATAGAGATACTCCCCTAACCCTAGTGCATCTTTCCTTGGGAACAGATTCTCAGTTTGACAAAGTTTTGTAAATTGCAACTGTTGTTGCTGCTGCAACTACACAAACCCTGGGAGGGGTCTTTCACCCACTTTCTGAAGGATGTTGGTCAAAGTGAGACCATTTTTAAACTTGCCTTAAGAGGGCGCACCTATCCCTTGGAGAAGAATTCTAGAATTCAAGTTTTGAAAAATCAGGGTTTCCTCATAAACCCTAGTCTTGGCAGATGTAGAATTCAAGTTAGAACTGGTCAAATTGGCATAACACTCTTTGGTAAGTACAAAACCCTTCTTTGAAAAGTTTTGTCTCTTTATTTGTATTTTTCAAGCACATGATGGAACCCAGTACCAAGCTTGATGAGAAGCTTGAAGGCATTGTCAACTTTTGAGCATGGAAGTATAGAGTAATGCTCATTCTAGAAGAGAATGATTTGGAAGATTTTGTAAAAGAAGAAGTTCCAGAACCAAATGGAGATGAGGCCAAAGAAAATTACAAAAATGACCAAGTGAAGGCGAAGAGAATCATTGTTGATTCTATAAACGATCATTTTATCCCCCGTGTCTCGTCATTGACAACTCCCAAGAAAATGTTTGATGCCTTATCCAGATTGTATGAAGGGAAGAACATCAATCAGAATATGACCTTGAGAACACAACTCAAGAATGTGAAGATGGAAAGTTCAAAAACTATTCAATCATTCTTCACAAGAGTGTCTCAAATCAAAGAACAACTAGAAGCCATTGGAGACACAATCAAAGAGACCAAGTTGTTTATGACTACATTGAATGGTCTCCCTAAATCATGGGAATCATTCATTAAAGGCATATGCTCAAGAAGAAGGCTAACGAATTTTAGCAGACTATGGGAGGATTGTACTCATGAAGAAGCAAGATTGAAAGCAAGAGAAGAGAAACTGGGTGATGAAGAAAATCAAGCCCTAGCAGCACATACAAGAAAAGGAAAGAGCAAGAAGGAAGTTCACTCACATAAGAAACCTCATGGATTACAAAAGAATCACAAGTTCAAGAAGGAATTCTCAAGTTACAGATGCTTCATTTGTCAGAAGATGGGACACATTACCTAAACTGTCCCAACTTCAAAGGTCAGGTCAGAAAAGGAAAGTATGAGAAACATCATTCTCATGCCGTAGAAGATGATGAACATAATCTTGAGAAAACCAAAGAAGATGACTCAAGTGAAGAGTATGTATTGTAACATCTAGTTTTATTTTGATCTGTTAACTATCATACTAACCTTTGATCAAAATTAAAGTTATAAGCTAACTCTAGGTTGAGATTTTGGAGTTTAATTGTATTATATTTTCTAACCCAAATTCTATGAAAGAAAAGCATATTGTCTTAGTACAGGGGACAGGTTGAAGAGAATACTCTTCATATTGAGTAAAGGAGACTCGAAGAAAAGCAACAACACTCCTTAAAGATAAGATTCTAGGTTCCAGGTTTGATTGATTAAATTAATTTCCAATTTGCATATATCAAGTTTGATAATTTCTACATACAAGTAAATATTATAATGGTGACAACAATCCTTGAAAGGTTCTATTACTGTTAGATCCAATGAACACTTAGTAGCATGTGAGAACTATTGACATAAATGCTTATTATTTACTAGATATAACTAACATCTCCTCTAGGAGATACTTCTTGTTTGTTTCCCGGTTATCTCATTGTTCTTGTTTTTTTGTTCCAGGGAGGTTACCATGGAGGAATGGTTGATCACAACACTAGAAGAGTGTTGCTCTCATTTATTATTATTGTATTTATTATTTTGGCTCTTGTTCCAAGCAGTGCAAGTCACAAGTGATAGCTCTGAAGAAGCTACTACGACGATTGTTCTCGCTATTATTTTTATTATTTTTATTATAAGAGTATTATTCTTGTTTGTTGTCTTTGTCGTTTATCTTGTTATGGGTAGGTCATAGGTGATAAATCTGAAAGGAGCTATAGTGACGGTTGCAGGAGGCAACACATTAAATGATCTCTAGTTTGAGACATGGAGCAGACTATCCAGATAAGAATTTGTATACACGACCGTATACATCCATGTACCAAAGAAGACGAAGATGAAGAAGGGTAATTTTTGTAAGATGCAAAGTATCTCATATGGAGATTGATTGTAAGGAGCAGAAGGCTCCAAAGATGACTGAACAAATCCTTCTACTATAGTTTATCAATATTCAGATCACCAGGAAGAGACCAACAAGGTCATGTGACACATTGTAGGATGAAAATACATATAGAATTGATGAGACATATCATGAGGATCATATGGCTCAACCAGTGGTGAGGCAAGTGGCCCCACCAAGTACTAGCTCAAAAGGAGCTAGAGTTCAAAGGGAGTCAACCCTCATGACCTGGTAGGGAGGAGTAGCCTCCCTGGACCATTCATAAGATACTTCAGAGGAAATCATCACATACAGAGGGAGCAGTTGGCTCTGTATATTACATACACTCAGAAGGAGTCAAGATTCAAATGGAAGAGAGAGACGTCTTCTAGGACTGACAAACAGATGCCATGGGATGAGGAGGTTATATCATAGCTTCAGAGACTTCTAGGAGATGTGAGATATCCTGGGAGGATCTCCTTGCTTTAGTAGACTTTTCTATAGTGCCAAAGGAGGAAGCCAGTCGGAAGGACTAGGATATATAGACCAGAAGGGAAATCAGTGGTGACTTCCAAGTTGATCTACAAGATCAAGCATGTTGTAGATAAAAATACAGAGATGTACAAAGCCTGATTAGTGGTGAGAGGACTCTCCCAACAAGAGGGAGAATATTATGATAAGACACTTACTCCAACAACCAGAATAAGTATACATAGAGTATCCACAAGATACATGAGAAGGAGTCGCATATCTACAAATTGAAGAAGGCTTTGTATAGGCCTAAGCAGGAACCTAAGACATATGTGCTAGATCATATAGGTTCCTGATGAGCTTGGTATTTACCAAGAGTAAAGCATATTCCAACCTGTACTTCAAGGTTGTGGATGGTGGACCAGTAATACTACTATTGTATGTGGATGACATGTTTCTAACAAGTGACAAGAAGTTCATCATTGAAAGTAAAAGGATGCCTGCTGCAGATTTCAAGATGAAAGACCTAGGCATGATGCATTAATTATTAGGTATAGAGGTATGGCAGAGATCGAGAAAGACTTTTCTTAACCAAGAAAAATATTTTGTTGATATTTGAAGAAGTTCGGAACAATGGAATGCAAATCCATGCATACACCGATGGTGACAAATATGAAGTTGTTGAGTGATACATATTCAGAAACAGTGGATGCCTTCATGTATAGACAGATGATTGGTTCGTTGATTTACTTAACGAACACAAGTCCAGATATATGTTTTTCAATGAACACATTGATTCAGTATATGGTTGATTCGATACGTGTTCACTTGATTACGAAGAAACATGTGATGAGGTACCTGAAGGATACAATTGATTATGGTCTCAATTATGCCTCAGATTGTGAGATAAGCCTACCAGGATTTACCGATTTAGATTGGGTCGGTAGCATTGAGGAACTAAAGAGTACATCTGGATGTTGCTTCAGTTTGGGATCAACTATGATCTCATGGTTTAGTAGGAATCAAACTAGTGTGGCACTTAGTACAGTTGAGGCAGAGTACATAGCAGTGTGTTCAACATGTAGCAAAGCAATGTGGCTTCGAAAGCTACTTGCAGGTTTGTTTGATCTTGAGTTAGAGGTGACTTTCATTTGATGTGACAACCAGAGTTGTGTGAAGTTGTCAGAGAACCTGATGTTCCATGACAAGTCCAAACACATCGAGATCAAGTACCATTATATTAGAGATATGGTATAGAAGCGAGAAATGAAGCTCCAGTATGTTGCTACAAATGAGCAAGTAGCAGATGTGTTGACCAAGCCTCGGTCGATAGTGAATTTTGTATACTTTAGAGACAAGATTGGTTCGATCCAGAAGGGTGTCCCTTGTAAGGGGAGTGTTGAGTGTTGATGCAGTTCCAAGATAGCATGTGATCCCTCTTCAGAGGGAGTATTCTCATCCAACATGAAAAAGAGTTGGCACTGAGACATGTGTATTCTCATCCAACATGAAAAAGGGTTGGCACTGATACAAGTGGGTTGGCACTGAGACAAGTGTATTCTCATCCAACATGAAAAAGGGTTGGCACTGAGACAAGTGTAGTATCATCCAACATGAAAAAGGGTTGTCACTCAGACAGGTGAAATTCATCCAACATGAAAAAGGGTTGGAACTGAGTATTCTCATCTAGCATGAAAAATCGTTGGCACTGAGACATGTGGAACTCATCCAAAATGAAAAAGGTTTGGCACTGAGTGTCACTGCTACTCCAGTGAGCTTCGACAAAATTCTGGTACGTAGAGGCTACTCCAGTGAGCTTCGAAAAAAGTCTGATACACAAAGGCTACTCCAGTGACCTTCAGAAAAATTCTAGTACACCTGGTTACTAGTTCTCACAAAATAGATATCAGATTCTGTGTGAACTGGCGAGTTACTGCTACTCCAGTGGGCATTGGAAAAATTTTGGTACACAGAGGCTACTCCAGTGAGCTGTGGAAAAATTCAAGTATGCCTAGTTACTGGTTCTCATGAACTAGATGCCAGACTCTGTATGAGTTGGTGAGTTGAAGTTCAGTGAATATGTGATGTTGTTAAAGACCCTAGATGCATGACATGGTTACAAAATTTCTTTGGTATAAATTTGTGGAAGTAAACAAGTCAATGTTCATGTGTACAGAAGTGCAGAAGTAGTGGTGATGATTGTGCCAGAAGAATACCTTCCTTGCTAGGAGGAAGTGTTGAAGATTGAGTAGCTTCGGAAGATATTATTATTATACTTGACCAAAACAAAACCCTAAAGAACATTGTTATATTATATTTGTTAAGTCGGTCCTATTATGCCTTTGTAAAACTTGTCCCTATTGGGCCTAGACAAGTCAAATGTAAAATAGAAGGGTAAAGTGGACAAGTCGACCCTGACCTAATTTTGGGCAATACAATTAGTATTTATAAGAGGCCTAGCGCCTCATTTGGACATACACTCAATAAGCTATCTCACACAATTTTGCAAGTCTAAGAGTGACGTAGCTACAAGGAGGAGTGACACAACTACAAGGAAGAGTATCTCAGTAAAGGGTTTTGGTTATCTTGGTGAAGGACTATCTTGGTCTGGTGGTGTGCTACTATGTTTTGGTTAGGGTTTCTGGTGGATCTTCTATTTTGGTGAGATCTCTCTTGTGAGAGACATTGTACTTGTTGAAGAATCTATACTAAAGAATCTTTGTTGGGTTTTCTCCCCCACGAGGGTTTCCTAGGATAAATTTGTGTCTACTGTGGATGTATTTATTTTCAGTGATCCTTATGCATGCAGTTATTGTTTTAATAGACTAAAGTTAAAGAATATCACACTCTTAACTACTTAAGAATAATTTTAACATCTTTCACCAGCAAACAACTTTCGAAGTGCCATTTGGGCCAATCAATCTATGAAAAGGAAATTTTGGCTATTTTGCATGTTGTGGATCTATGGTGTCATTATCTATTGGGACAACACTTCCAAATTAAAATCGATCATCAAAGCCTCAAGAATTTTTTGGAATGACGCATTTCCTCCCCAGAGAAAAAAAAATGGGTCACCAAGCTATTTGGATATGATTATGAGATAATTTAAAAGAAGGGAAAAAAAATGGTTGTTGATGCTCTTTCCCGGAAGTATGAAGACGAAGGATCCCTTTTTTCTCTCTCCTTCATTGTACTAGATTGGCTCCAAGTTGCTCACCAGAAATGGCTACAAGACCCCAAATGTTTTGGCCTTATCCAACACTTGCAAGCCAATTCTCCAATTTCTCGAGGGTACTCTTGGCACAATAATGAGATTTTATACAAAGGTCATTTGTATCTCAGCAAATAGTCACAACTTAAATCTTGGGTGCTTTTAGAGCTTTATGCTTCCCCCACAAAAGGGCCTTTAAGGTTCACCAAAACCTATGAAAGGGTCAAACACTCTTTTTTCTGGGATGATGTGTAAAAGGATGTCTGCACCTTTGTGGTTGAATGTGATGTCTATCAACGGAATAAGAGAGAAACTGTCAAGACCCGAACACTCCAACTGCTCCCAATTCCATCAACTATTTGGCATGATATTTCTATGGAATTTATTGTTGGCTTACCTAAATTGGGCAATAAATCAATCATCATGGTGGTAGTTGATAGTTTTTCCAAATATGCTCATTTATGTGCTCTCCAACACCCATTCATAGCCTCCACATTGGCTCAAATTTTCATGGATAATATATTCAAGCTTCATGGCATGCCTCATTCTATCATCTTTGATCACAATCCCACTTTTACCAACAATTTTTAGCAATAATTGTTCCATCTTCAGGGCACCCAATTGCATCTCAACACTGCCTATCATCCCCATACTAATGGCCAAACTAAAGTTGTCAAAAAGCGATTGGAAACATATTTGAGGTGTTTTTCATCTGAATGACATAATCAATGGAATCAGTGGTTACCCCTCGTTGAATGGTGGTACAACACATATTACCATACAGCTACTTCCATGACTCATTTTGAATCATTCTATGGACAAAATCCACCATCAGATCTCTCCTACATCCCAGGTGTATCGAAGGTTCAAGAGGTGAAAACAATCTTGCAGTTCATGAGGCCATTCTTCGCACTCTCAAAACAAATTTGGTTATGGCTTAGAGTCACATGAAGCAACAAGAAGATCAAGGTCATTCTGAACGACAATTTATTGAAGGGGACCAAATGTTTCTTCATTTGCAACCCTATAAGCAGACTTCATTCAAAACAGACCATTATTAGAATATTTCTCCCAAATTTTATGGTCCTTATACAATTCTCAAATGAGTGGGACAGGTGTCTTACCAATTAGCTTTTCCCAATCATTCTAAGCTCCATCTTGTTTTTCATGTCTCATGCTTAAAGAAGGTGATTGGTACTAAGTTCCAAACTCAAACCAATCTCCTTGAGTTGGATGAAGAAGGTTCCATTTGGCTACATCCACAAGCAATATTGGACCAACGTGAGCTTCGTCTCTGTCAGTGCACCATCAAGAAAGTGTTAGTGCAGTGGAAAGATACAACTCCCGAAAATTCCCCACTTGGGAGTCGACTACCATTCTGCAACAATTTCCTCATCTCAATCCTTGAGGACAATGTTATTTTTCAAGGGGGAGGGCATGTTAGGGACCTGTTGACGAGCGAAAATGACCGACCATCAATTGGAAGAACGAGTCTAGTCCGAGGTTGTCTAAGTAACCCAAGCTGTTTGGTATAACTCGTTCTAACGGGTTTAATGGCTCCGTTGGCCAATCTAAGAATCCTAAAAGAAGCGAAATAAAAGAAAAGAAATAAATCACTA
>JASDQU010271414.1:3149-13789 GCA_032191745.1 Picea mariana
CATGGCTCCATTAGATATGCATGGTATTTATGCTGAAGGAAACATGGAAAATATTTCTCTTATTATCATGATCGACATCTCTCGTATCCCTGGTAAAATTTATAATGTATATATTGGTGTGGATTGTTCGCCTGAAGAAATTCAGATCTACACTGATATATTCAAATAATTTTGAGATGTATTTGCTTGGTCATATGAAGAGATGCTAGGGATCGACCCCAGAATTGTTGAGCATGAGATTAAAACTTATCTGGATGCTAAACCTGTTCGAAAACTTATTAGAGTTGTTAGTCCTAGGAAGGTCGTTGTTATTAAGGCAGAAGTAGAGAAGTTACTTAATGATGGTTTCATCTACTCGGTTCCCTTGACTGAATGGGTGTCCAATCCCGTTCTTGTAAATAAAAATCAAGGAACCATCCGTGTGTGTATGGATTTTAGAGACCTTAATAAGGCCTATCCTAAAGATAAATTCCCTACTCCTTTCATTGACCAGATTCTTGATGAGTGTACTGGAAGTGAAGTCTTTTCTTTTATGGATGGATTTTCAGGGTATAATCAAATCCAGATCAAACTCAAGGACCAACATAAGATGGCATTTATTTTTCCTTGGGGAACTTTTTCATACCGAAAAATTCTTTTTAGTCTTAAAAATGTCGGAGTAACCTTCCAACGTGCCATGACCTTTTCATTTCACAATCTTAAGAATGTTGTCGAATCTTACTTAGATCATCTCGTTTCTCACTCTCGCAAGAGAGTAGATCACTCCACTCACCTTCGATTAGTATTTGAGAGATGTCATTATTATCACATTGGGTTGAACCCTCATAAGTTCATATTTTTCATTAGGTCTAGTCATATTTTTAGATTCATGGTGTCTGAGCATGGGATCATGGTAGATCCTATGAAGGTGGAGGTGATACTTCGATTTCCTCCCCCATGCAACATTCGACAACTTCAAGGCTTACAAGGGAAGGCCAACTTCCTGCGTCATTTCATAGTGAATTATTCCAATTTAAATAAAGGTTTCATGCGTCGTTTGAATAAGAACACTCCATTTATATGGGATGAGCGACCCTAGGAATCCTTCGATGCTCTTAAGAAAGATTTGGTATCAGCACCTCTAATAAAGCCTCCAGACTACAGTAGAGAATATTTTCTTTATATCGTCGTGTCTGAAGGAATGGTTGGTATGGTTCTATCTCATGAGGACGATGCAATCCATGAGCATGTTGTCTACTATCTCAGTCAAAACCTAGTTGGTCCTGAACTTAAATACTCTCACGTAGAGAAGTTTTCCTTGGTTGTCGTACATGCGGTTCAGAGATTACAAAATTATATATTACTTTCCAAAACTATTGTGGTTTTAGATATCAATCCATTTCAATACGTCCTCACCAGGTGTATCATAAGGGGGAAATACAATAAGTGGATTGTTATTTTGCAATAATTTGATCTTGATTTTGCTTCTGCGAAATCTAAGAAATCGCTAGTTTTTTTCGGAATTGATATTGGACTTCCCTCGACTAGATGACGAAATTTTTCATGATGATTCATCCGTGGATGAACATATTTTTAGTATCTCATATTTGAACCCCTAGTATGGAGACATTTTGATCTATCTTCAAACCTTGAATATACCCCAGCATCTCTCGAGAGACGATCGGTGATGTATACATCATCAGGATAAAAACTACCTTTTTATCGATGACACTTTGTATCGTTGAGGGGTAAATAATATTTTATGTACTCAAGAGGAGGTTGAAGTTGTTATCAATKATTTTCATAGTGGGGCATGTGGTATTCATTTATCTGGKCTTGCGACAACCCAAAATATATTGCGAGCCAGTTATCTTTGGTCGTCAATTTTTAAATATTGCATTGAAGCGGTCAACAAGTGTCACCCTTTCTAGGTGTTCGCTTGGAAAATGAACTCGCACCCAACCCCTCTTCACCCAGTCATCACCATCAGTCCCTTCAACAAGTGTGGGGTATATTTTATGGACTGTAACCCAGCCTCATCTAGGGAGCACCATCATATCATCGTGGTCATTGATTATTTTACTAAATGGGCAGAGGCCATGCATATCATTAAATATTATGGTAATACTGCAACATTCTTTGTATTCAACCATATTATAGCCTAGTTCATAATCCCAAGAGATATTTTCATTGATCATGGAAGTCACTTTCATAATGAAATTATGAAATATTTAGCATTAAAATTGGGGTTTAAAAACGGTCATTCTTCTCGTTTCTATCCCCAGGAAAATGGACATGTAGAGGTGGTGAATAAATCTCTCAAGACCATTTTGTAGAAAACTGTCAGCCAGAGTAGGTCTCACTAGCATCTAATGCTTTACCCTACACTTTAGAAATATTGAACCTCGGTAAATAATTCCATTGGTTTCTCTCCTTTTCAATTAGTACATGGCATGGAGTCGATTCTTCCAATTGAATGTGAAATCCCTTCCCTTAAGTTGGAAATTAAGCTCCTATCTGACACATCCAATCTTGAAGAATGCCTCGTGCACCTAGATCACCTTGATGAGAAGCGTTGAGACACCTCTATGGCTATCAAAGTGAATAAATGATGTGTTAAGGTTCAGTATGATAAGTCTGTTTGTCCTCGACAATACGTTGAGGGTGACTTGGTTATCATTTATGACCAAGCCAAAGAACCACTGGAGGTAGGTAAGTTCAACCCCATGTGGCACGATCCTTGTATCGTGTGATGTGTCTTAGAGAAAGGAACCTATGAATTAGAAGATTATGTAGGAAATATGTTGGATGAGCCCTGAAATGGGCTCTACCTTAAAAGTTATTATGCTTGAGCCCTCAAAATTTGGCATGACCTTTGTATACTTTTTTATCTTTTCCTTTGTGTCATCGTCTTGCTTATCAAGTTTTCCTTTGGTTTAAATATGTCAACGAATTCTTCATTTTACTTCGTATTCGTAGATGGTTTCAGTTGTCATACATGGAACATGGCTTCCGTCGCTTGGGTCATTTACTCACCTAAGGGCCAACTGGTGTCTTCAAGTGGTGTTCATATGGAGCCATCAACTAATAATGCGGTTGAGTATAGCGTCGTTATAGAGATACTATGCAACACCATTTCACATGGTGTTCGATCTGTAGAAGTTCGCCTGGAATCCCAATTAGTCGTATGTTAGTTGAACAGCAGTTACCATGTGCGAGATCCTACTCTACTCTGACGATTCCTACGGGTACGACTTTTGAAACAATACTTAGATTTTATTACTTATAATCACATCCCTGGAAGTTATAATGATGTATCTAATGCATATGATAATTATATTTTAGATTGGAATTTTTCACATAACTAAGTAAAGAAAACACATTCATACATTTCCACATTGTAACATATATAAGTAAAGTCGAAGACCAAATTTGTTATATTTCATCCTTTCAAGTCCAAAAAAAATATGGTGTCATGGTACAAATGGGGCTCACACCCTCAAAATACATATATGGTTGATACATACCATGACCATGGCATATACTCTTGTGGTGTCGGATGTGTATCATGATAGCACACTATGGCATTTGCAAGACGTTGGAAGAGTCGCACCCATGCACGGGATACATCCACCACATGTCATTACATCACCTTTGGCATATCCTCCACTTGAACCATAGGAATCATGTCCATCAATCGATACAGGTTCCCCTGCACATTATGTATCACTCTCTCTACGTCCCCGCCTACTATATCATCTCCTTGGCCCCTTCGTTTATGTCATGGAAATACCTCTGGTCGTCACGGACCTACATCTGTGTAACAAAACAATTGTTAATACTTGATACCATGCAAAAATATTTTCGTTTTTTTATTTTTCCTTTATCAAAATTGAAAAACACAAAAAATGAAATATATAAAATCATTTCTTACCAATATCACCATAGGCGTAACATGGTGGAAAATCCATGTCAAGATCCCCTCTGTAGACGATCCCTCCGTAAGGATAGTCATCAATGGCTATGACTTGTCGGGGCCACCAAAAAAAGAACTCATCATTGTAGGGGTTTGAAACCCTACCACCTCCTAGTTGCCTCATCATGTCAATCCACCATGACATGGCTGGATCCTGTAGTTTGTGTGGAATAATCTCTACTCTAGGGCTCAAACCTGGAACCCTCTCAAAGAAAAAACTACAAAGCATGGATGCAAATATGAAATTTCTCATTTGCCCTTGTTTGTAATCCATCAATTGGCTCTTCATGTTATCCAGCAATGAGGTACACCAGTCATAAMAATTGGGTCTTAAACACTCCACTRCATAGAAAATGAGTGGCATGGATACCTGGTGTAATGAGGTTGACCCCGAAATCTGTGTGAGTACAAGCACGATAATATTTAAACTCATATTTTCAATTGCCCTGATAGGGAGTTGGCTCCCTACTTTATCTTTGCCTACAACAYAGTGGGTGTCAATGTACTCCTCCATAGTCATACCACCACYGACCCCTCGGGACTTGAGACTCACTACCTTTCCCCGACGAGAAAATCTTGTGATAAAGTATATAYAGTCCACTTAAATCCTCAATGGTTTCCCATCGAGATTGAAGGACTTTGTCTATGGATCCYAGTAGTTTACCAGTAACTGGATTAACCTCACCTAAGCCCTCAATCCTTTGAGAGCCCAAAATTTATAAAGRCCACATCRTTTTAAAGCTTGTTGGTCCCTTGCATCTCTTCCCATTGTTGCATCTATCTCCTCATGCTCCCTTTCCCTCCATTCAATAACCATCCTGGAAAGGAAAGACCATTTTTTTTAGTTAAAACCCTTTCAAAATATTTTTCACCTGCTTGTATGCAGGATAACTTGATAACAGTCATGTATAGGGCTTCATATACATGTGCAAGCTTCACTTTGCCTGCGTATATGGGGTCATATACGCGACTCGATGATATGTCACCCGTGTACACCCTAGTTTCCATATAACGCCCTCTTATACTCAAAAAATGGGAACTAAAACTATAATTTTAACCATTGAAATTGAAGGAGAGGGGATGGGCACCTACTTGTCCAGATGGTTGTTGATTTAATTGATCATAGCTCCCAAAATCAACACTTGAATATCATGGGGAAAATGGCCTAAAATGCACTATGTGGGTGAAAAAACTCAAATGGTATGATAAAATGTTATATTTTTACTATTAGTAGAAATATTCTACCCACTTTCTATAGTTATTTTCTAGTTTTTGACCTTATGGACTAATAGCGTCGTGGAAAGACTTGGTTTTTAGTGGTTTTTTCCAGGATTTTTTTATGGTTTCCAGCATCGTACCACCCGTTCATGACTTCAACAGTTATATTCTTTCATCAGTATATAGGATATGTTTTCACTATGTTTTGCATTCTTGAATCATCTTATGACCGTAATCCATACACCATAGGTACAAACCCATTTATTAGTGACACGAAACTTTCTCACTGCTACCAGAAGTGTCGTTATTAAGTGGTAGAGACTTACCAAACATGGGTAACCTAGTTAGAACCTTTGTGTCATATGGTTCCCATGCAGAAGTTATCCATAGGACTGGGAGTTCCTTATAGTCCCAACATGACTTTGCATTCGAACCCCATATTATTAATCACAAGAATTCTGACCATTACCTATGGGACTCCCCAAGTCTTGGTTAAGTTCTTTTCTGACTCCTGAAAAAATGAAAATATTATCGAGTGAACTTTCTCTTGTTGGAAGATTTGTTGTTGTCATTGATGTCAACCCTAGTCATTGGCTTTGGACCGCAAGTTTGATGAAGGTATTTGGACATGAAGGACAATGCACATGCAGACACAACACCCATGGATGGATAGTATACATCATTTTGTTTCTAGTGGTAGGTGGCATGTCACGTGGATCCTCATGGTTGAGGAGAAATGAATTTTTGAAGATGACAAAGTGAATTGAAGAAGGAAGTACGGGTCGGCCCTAAAGATAATTAAAGAAAAGAATTACAAAATAAGAAATTGTCAAGTCGGCCCTAATGTTAAAAGGAAGTGACATAAAGGGTATAAATACATATCATTGTACATTCATTTTATACACAAGTCGAATTTCAGAGGAAATCTGAAGTAAAGAAGGTCGGATTTCAAGGGAGGATGAAGTATTTTGGTGATGTGTTCTAAGGTATGTTATTTATAGGTCATCTTACCATTTTCACTATAAATTTATTTATAGAAATATTCAAATGGTTAAATTGATATGGTATTGAGAATACATATCTAGGTACCTATGGTAAAAAATTCATCTCTTTATTCGCTATAATTTTGGAGATACACTCTGTGGAAGATAGGGTTTTTGACTAGTCCTGAAGCTAGTCAATAAACAGGTGTTCCGGGTAAAACAGACATAACTTCTTCATATAGAATCCAAATGAAGTGAGACCAATTGCATTGGAAATAGTACGGGATTTAGTTTCTTTTATTTGAGTTTCAGAATCTGATGTTACATATTGAGCGTGGGGAATTCTGTACAAGTTCTCTCTCCTGAATAAACCAGAATTGAATAAGGTCTACCATTATCTCTATAACTTCTTTTTGGGAAACTTGGAGGAGTTTCAGAGAATACATTGAGTAATATTATCTATAGTATCAAAGTATTCCAAGAATTGAATAATTTCATAAGTTTAAGAAGTCTCGGAATTTTAAGAAGTCTCAGGAAGCATTAGCAGGTTCTATGTGATGGTTGGTTGATGGTGATGATTTAATGTAAAGTTTTATTATCTCTCATATATTCTTGGGTGGAAGTAAGGGGAAAGGATGGATAGGTCAACCCTCTCTTGATATTGGAGGATTGTATCTTCCTCTTGGAGTTTTATCCCTCCCTTTATATTTGGAAGTTGTAGCTACCTTCGGAAGTCATTACTTCCTTTGAACAATAACTATTGATTATTTCTCATATATTGTGCATGGTGTATTGTGGTGTATTTTTGTAACTCTTATACTATTGTTCATTTCTCATTGGATATAATTGAATTTTTTAAGTATAAGTTGAAAAAGGTTTTAAATTGCACTTGATGCTGATTCACCCCCCTCTTAGTATCAACATCTCTTTCACACTCGTTAAATGGTTTTGAAAGGACGTCTATTTGGTATAAGTGTAACCCTTTTCCAGACCAAATAGACTACTTATGAAAAAGGAATACTCTAGTAACCATTGGCTAGAAGAGTTCTCCTCGGTATTTTTTATACTTTTTCGGGCCTAGGGGACTAAATCTACAAAAAAGAACAATTTTTGGAGTTAAGTTGTAATTGCATCCCATCATCATGCTTGTATTGTTGATTCTATTATCGGTTCCCGCTTTCTCGTTATAAGCCTCTTACCTCTGTAATCTACATCACTAGCCAAGCAATGCCTTCCATATATCCTTTGCATATTGACACATTGTACCCTCAGAGGAAACATTCACTTGAGTGTCCATACCCCACATGCACTTCCTTTCATTGAGCATAGGTATGTTCCACTACTTGGAACTAGTTTCTTACTCCTAACACTCGTTTCCTCTCCTGTATCATAGCATTTATTTGTCTATGAAAAAACCAAAAAAAGGAGGGCGGGAAAAGAATATTATCTCATATCGGCAGCAATCATGTCACCTTTGAACAGAGCACAAAATTTTTATTTCATTTTCATCCAAAGTTTGGGTTAGCATGACCTTAGGAAGTTGAGCTCGTTATTTATAGTTTACTCCCCTGACTCATTATTCTTCCAGCCCCTATGGTGAATTTTTTGATGCCTCCTGCATCAAAAATTTCTATCAATGATCATCATCAAATCTATGTTTTCTGAGTTATCCATATGTCACATGCTCTTGTTCAAAGGAATTCTATAAACTTGTGTTGACCATTTATCAGAAATCTTGACTTTACATGTCAACCATACCCTCAGTGTATCTCAGAGTCACATGAAGTTGTTGTCCTACTCTGCACCTTAGACCTACTTTCATTATGGGTAGGTAACCTTGAACCCAATAGATGACATTTCCCCATTGGTCACTGACTCGGGGGTTTCCCTTGTGTTCATCGGCAAGAAATCTAATCACACATTGGGATTCATGCAGTGTCTTGTATTCCATTATCCTTATTAGTGGTTTCCTCTCCTTTGTCGACAATTTTCCTTATTGGATGATATTCAGAGGGTCTCTTTCATGTACTACTTGCATCCGGTGCATGTGAAAGATGCACATGGTCATTGGTTCGTGAACATATTATTCATCCAAGCTCCTCCTAATCATCAATCTATTTCTTTGTACCTCATGTTGTATGATGATTCCCTAATGCTCTCCTTTCAGCGGATCTCCTTCCATTGACTTCGGCTCATCTATTCTAGAAATAAGACCTAGAGTCCTATGAGTACCTAGAGGCTTGTAGTCACCAGTGGCAGGTTCTCCCACCATCAACAGTTGGGAATACATTAATGGCTCCTAATCGATGGATTCTTAAAGTATTTGGCCTCAACACCCTTATTCACACTTGTAGGATGTACTTGGTTCCTTGATACCTACTTTCATTATCGGTGGGTTATCTCATGTTTTTTAACGGTATACCTTAATGATCGATAATCAAAAGAAGTCTCATTGTGTTCGAMATCAACTCCTCTATTCAAATGATGTAGACTTGAACCTTCAGTGGATAGTGTAGAAAACCTCCAGCTTACAGTAGCAGCATTCATTATCTGTTGTTGTATTTCATTGGACCAGTACCTRTATGACTTCAATGATCATGGGAGATTAGATTGTACTCCATTGTATAYAGATATCTTYAGTTGATTTTGAGACTGGATTCCACTATGTATTGTTCGTGACTATGACAKCCTATGGCATATGTCCGCTTTGTATTTCCTATTCATGGCCATGAACAGTTATTTGATATATTTCCACATGGATATGCAATGTAATTCAAAATGGTAGCCATGTGTATAAATTCATTATGGATTGYAATATTATTATGAGCAACTAGTACTTCCATTTGAGTCTTCATTACTCCACTTTTGGGAATTATATTGTATTTCATCCATCGCAGATAGTCCTCTAACCTCACACATTAGGGGGCATCTGTTACAGCAAATTTTACCTCACTCCATGCAACTTGCTTGGATGGCCTTCCATACACTCTGAAGACTTGAAGTCCCCTTTTTGTTCATTTCAGAGCCAAAAATGCACATTTTTCCACATATTATATGTGCCCTCTCAGTTATACAACAAGCGTATACACAAGTTTCTCCACTACAGCCCGCATACATCAGGTTTGGTGCTCAAAAATTAAAAATTATGTCGGGTTTCCATGCCATGTCATGAGATCCATGATCCTTGACTTTCCATATACTAGAAATGCTCTGAATCAACCCTTCAGTTCCATTTGAAGGCTATAAATTGATCCATATACAAGACTTGAAGACAATTCAACACTTCAACTTTAAGAGAAAAGACACTCTAGATAAATTTCACTTCATATTGAGTCTACATCCCTTTGTCCTTGAAATCATGAACTTATTTTGTTCAGCCCCCAAGATATTCCTTCTTTGTGATGGAGAAACTCATTAACTCCTATATATGAGCTTGCATTTATGGAGGATTGAAGTGGTGGAGGCCCAGCTGGAGGGACTTAGTTTCTCGGTTTTGATATGTGTCGTTACATAAGCTTATCACATATGTACTTCTGTTGATTATTTAATAAAACTCTTTTCTTGTCTAATTGATATCTTGCAAATATTTGAATCACTATTCCATGGGTGTATTTTTCATGTATGTTAATGGATTATGCTAATTTATATGTTGACATTATATATTATCACCATATGCTTGCGTATATTGGTTGTTGAGGACAAGTTGTAGGTATAAATATTTGGGTCATGTGCTCAATGGTGGTCTTCTTCGAACATCAGTACAAGGTAAGCTCTTAGCCTTGTCTTGTTAGCATTTCATTTATATAGCATACTTGGGATTAGAGTTGATTTATGGGTGTCTTTTCATCTATTGTGGTTTACCCCTAGCCATAGAGAGATTTTCCTCATAACAAGAAGATCCAAGGAAGTTGCAGATATCAAATATTGAATAGGAGCGCACAATAGAGGGACCGGAACTTCATTCAACTATCTATGTGAATCCTTTAAGAATGCACAAATTGAACATTGGTACATAATAAAATCCTAAGTTTGTGCACATAGGAGATTACTGGAGTGAGGAAACAATTGAGAAGCTTGTTGAATTACTGCATGAGTACTAGGATTTTTTTCCAACGGCGTTCTCATATATGAAAGGAATCATTAGAGAATTAGGAGAAATGAAGATTCCATTAAAGTCAGATGTGAAACATGTGCGAAAAAGACCCTACAGAATGAACCCAAAATTTAAGCAAAAGGTAAAATAAGAGAGACAGAATGTTAGAGGTTGGAATTATAGAACCTGTTGAAGAATCAGAGTGGATCATCCCAATGGTAGTTCAAGACAAGAAAAAAAGAAGAATTAGGATACGCATAGATCTAATAAATTTGAACAATACATGTTTACACGACCCTTTTCCTACCCCATTTATAGATCAAGTGTTGGAGAACATAGGGGGTCAAGAGGCTTAGAATTTTACAGATGGATTATCATGATACCATCAGAT